>JANSTT010020024.1:0-10303 GCA_026745375.1 Platyura marginata | reverse complement strand
TTTTCAAACGCTAATATTTTCTGAAAATATGGAAAGGAAATAAGGACAGTTGAAGGATTTAAGGATACCCTGTTGTGGCAAAAAATAGTTGCGGAAAATTCAAAGCTACGAAATGCCCAATTAAAACCAGAAACTAAAGAAATCTATTACTACATAGCTTTAAAAATAACATTCTAAAGTGAAACAAATAATTCACATGCTTAATTTTCTTTGAATTTTCCGCACCTATTTTTTTGCACAACAGGGTATCCTTAAATTCTTCAACTGTCCTTATTTCCCTTCCATATTTTCAGAAAATAATAGCATTCATAGATATCAATCCTAACAACTAGGAGAAATTACTGAATTCCGACTTTTTCATACAAAATATGCCTATTCCCTAATTTACCGAACATGACTGTATAAATACATTATCTATAGCGAATAATTATAAATTAATAATGAATAAACTCTGTTTGTCAACTTAATAATGATTTCGAGATGTTCACATAGTACATACAAGCCTTTTCATTACTATAACAGAACTTTTTATATTTCGGAGAAAATGGCTACTTTAAAAATGGCGGTTCTTTTTTTTTAAAATGGTCAACTTTTTTTTAAACTTATTCTCTTCTTAGTATTCGATACTCAACATTTTAAATCATTTAAAAGCAAATTCCAAAATTTAAAACAAAAAAAACTTACCTACAAGACGTGAGTTTTCTTTTCAAAATATCAAATGTCTATTTTGAAAATATATAGATTTCTCCCACATTTACATAATTAAGTTAAAAAGAACATCCACCGGTCTGGTCCTACAACAGAACAAGTCCAGTTAATAACGAAACCGGAACGTAACAGAATGTAAAGAAATGACAATAAATATCGGAGCGGAACCTAACCCATGAATAACCGAACCGAATTGCAACTAAATAATAAAAATTGCTTAAATTACTTACTTTTAGGTGTACGTGAGTGTCGTTGAAGTAAAGTATAATTTGACACTATGTACAATTTTTATATTTTGACTTTTTTTTTAAATAGTAATACATTTGAATTTTTTTAAATAAAGAAAATATCTTTCAAATGTTAGCAAAATTTTTTTTTAAATTAACCAATTTTATTAAAAAATATAAAAAAGGCAATTTCCTATCGCTATGACTATTAAGAATATTTTAAATAATTGTATAAAGCGACACATTTTTGACTTCTCTTTTTATATGTGAATTATTCACTTATTTTTATTTCTTTTTCACATAAAAGTTAAATGCAATTCTTCCGAAGTTATGATTTTAATTATCCTTTTTATACTCTTTACTCACGAATTTAAAAAAATAAGTGTAAAACTTCCTACTAATAAAAAAAAACAATAAAACTTTTTACTAAAAGTACCTACACCATGTGCACTGACTTTACACCAAATCCAGATGTGCTCAAATCTATCTCTAATTGATTATAAATTCCAATTTCCTTAACTCATCATTTAATTGGGTAGAGTAGGTATAACTCTCTATCTACCTACCTTTAACAATTCGACGTATTTTAACAAATCCATCACCCATTTACTTAAATATATATTTAGATTTACTTTAACATGTTCATCATTTCATGAATATAAATATCATCCAGTATTTTATTATATTTATTTTCCATTTTCATCGGCCATTCATAATAAATTTTCCACCCTCTGTGTTTTATGTGACTTTGCCTTCTTAAATAAACAGGAAAATCTCAAAATAATAAGAGGTGTCATTTCAGGCACATAAATTATGCAATAAACTAGATTTGGCAGGTTTTAAGAATTTAAAGTCAAAAACCATTGCTATATTGACACGTGCCACCAGCACGTGCCATTTAAAATATATGTCGAATAAAATATGCGCTGTTATAGTGTAACGAGTGGGTATTACAATAAAAAGCGCAAATTATTGGGTGAGATTATATGCTAGGAAAATGTTTGTGTCAATTGGAATTGGGGATAAAAAAAAAATACAAAAAATAAAATTCATTATACCTAATCATAGCCGCTCCCACTTTTTTCATGTTTTTTGAACAGAAAAATTAAAAATTCATTTAAACAAAAAATCTTTAATAAATACTTTGTGTAAATATGTAAACCTGGCATCCATTGATAGGGAGGCCGACCTGGCAACACTGTCGGAAAGTATACAGTATAAATATTCAAAAAATTAAGTCCTAATTAGATAATTTTTGGAAAATGTTATTTAAAATATATGATGGAAACGCTAAATCACGTTAAAATACATTTGAAAAGCGTATCTTTTTAACATCAAAGTGGTTGTTCCAAAAATTATATCACTTTCGATAAAAACCGCCAAAAATGACTAAAATTTTATAAAGCAAAGTTTTTCAGTCAAAAATAGTATTATTCCTTACATAGGCGTCCGCTGACTGAAATTGTTGGGGGGCACAAATTTTTTTTTATGCAATGCAAAAGCCAACTACCTAAATAACATTAAAACCATTACATCAAGACCTCGATTTGCATTTTTAATTGGTTCCATAGAAAGCTAACACAAATCGAAATAATTTAGATAATTTAAAATTCAAATATTTCAAAATTAAGATAATTCAGAATTCAGATAATTCGAAAATTAGATAATGCAAAATTCAGATGGTTCAAAATTCAGATAGTTCAAAATTCACATAACTCAAAATTCAGATAACTCAGAATTCAGATAATTAAACATTCAGATATTGCAAATTATTGTTTTTTCAATTTTCTTTAACAGAAGGACTAAGTAACTAATTTATATAATATAATTACGAAATTAATTTATTACATCATTAAATTCATTATTCATACATAATTCAGAATTTTAAAATATCGGAATCTTAATTTATCTGAATTTTAATCTACATATTATATGACTTTTGAAATGTTTGAATCATCTGAATTATAAATTTTGAATTTTCTGAATTTTGAATTGTCTGAATATTAAACTAATATTGGACAATAAATAGAAAACTTGTCGCTACTTTTCTGGCTTCAAATATTAGATCAGAATATTTCTTTTTTCGTTTTAAGTAAAAATGGTTTTTTTTTCAAACAGAGAAACATATTGGGGGCACATGCCCCCCGTCCCCAGGGAACGCCTATGATGCCTTAAGTAAAAATCTTTAAGATCTCTGTTGTATTTTTAAAAATCTTGGGTGTATCGATTATTTTTATATTTACACTTAAGTTTAGATAAAAATTGAACTCAATCCAATAATTTCATATTGTCAAGAAAAAATATATTGAACACCACAAAAAGCCTATCTGTGCAATAGAGTTTTTGAACAATTAAATAACCACATATTCAGTGCGATTCACAAAATTGATGTGGTTTGCGTAAAATTGAATTTCGTTCTACATATTTCACACCAAAAACAAAAATTTTTAATGAATCGCACTGATTATGAGAAATTTTGAAAATGTCGATTGAAACTTTTCAACAATTACACTCAAAACCTCATCCATATTACTGTTCATATTATGTGGTAGTGCGCCTACGATTATTATCAGCAATAATCACATTATCTGAAGGAAATTTACATTCTTAATACTTACCAGACCAACAATCGACCTCAGATAATGCTTAATATATTTTACATAATTCGTTTTTAATTATCTCGAAAGGGAAATGCACTCATAAACAAATACTAATTAGTCGGTAACATTGTTCGTATTATATATCCATAGGAACCTCTAGCGGTTTGTGATTTTTGCATATAGTACCTACATACCTACATATGTATATATATAACAATTTAAAATATACATAGAAACATAATTGTATGTTGCGGTTTTTTTATTTGTAAAATAATTTTCATAAAACAGATTGTTTCCATGCAAAGTTATAATTACTTTACAACTTCTCCCTATATATTATGTGTATATAGGTGGTTCATAAATGCATTCCATATTTATTTGACCAGAGCTTTACATTTATTGGGCCAAGGTAAATTGTTATTGTGATTAATAACCACCTACATAATCAACACTGTACATTTGGGGGGTGGTGGTAGTTTTCGTATTATGGTTTTAAAATTGGTTTTTCATTTTTGGATAAGATCCTATTGCTGATGGTACATAATAAAATACATGTAGAAAACATTAATTCGCATAAAAAAAATTTTACTGAAATGTAAGAGAAAGTTTTAAATAACAATTACAAAATTGTTATAATCATGCAATGAAAATTGTTATACATACATGTTAAAGTATCTGAATATTTATCTTCGATTCTTATAAAAAGCATTTTGTAGCATTTTTGATAATTTAGCACTGTTTTTGAATTTATTACATTTGTGACATTTTTGTACAAAAATTTCGCTAACCATTGTAACAAATGTAACTAATTTGAGTTCAAAGTTTTAACCGATTACCAATATTAAAGAATTAAAAACAAAAATTGTTAATGGAAACTTAACGATTGTTATTAAAGTAACAAATTACTTACTAGTAGTACATTTGTGACATGCCCCAGTATTCTGTAACAAATGAAACATATGAAATAAATTTAGAAAAAATGTTAGCTACTCTGAACTTCATACTCAATGATTTAATTTATTTACAATTTACTACATTGACTCACTATGTTTTGTGGCGTAATTACAAAATTACAAAACCATAAAATCACAACAATAATTTGTTTCATTTAAATGTTCCATTTTGTTGCTTGAAATCCTGTCACCACCATAAAAAAACTTTTAGAAATTCCTATATTGTAGCAGTCTCATTATCAAGCTTATCCGAAAACCACAAAAACACTGGTGTAGAAAATCCAATTTTCTGTAAAAGTTTTCAAACTTTTTAATCAAACCGATTCGGTTTTCTTATAAAACAACATAACAATCGCGTTTAGTTGCAGCTTAAAAATGCCACTGCACCCCCTTCCCCACCATTGGAAAATTAATTTCTTAATGAAATCCTTGTTCTCTGGAAGGTTTTTTTTCCTTTCTTTGCAATTTACAATTTTTATTCGTGCACTTTATTGTCCTATTGCAGCAAAATAGCTGGATTGTGATGAGCAGTGTAATTTTATCTTGAAATTTCTCGGATAAAGTAAGTTCAAGAAGTAATTTTGTTGTATTTCTTTGATTACTTTATAAATATCTGTAGAGTTTTTTTTATGATTAAAGATGTTCATATATAAAAAAAGGCTCTCTTCATCGTGGAAAGTCGATTGGTAGGTTAGTCTAGACAATTTAATTCAGGACTGATGATACCGCATATCTCCTATGGAATAAAATATGATTTTACTCTCTGAGAAATGTCAAGAAAATCGAATTACAATACACAACTTGTCAAGCACTTCTCTCCCAAAATAGTGATAATGGCGGCCATTTTCTGTTAAATCGAATCGTACTTTTTCCACTTAAGGTTCCTTCCTCTGGATCTTTCTTCTTTTGTCTAACATATGGAACTTATTGTTTAAAGTGGAGTACGAACCACCCGCTCTTAGATCACGCACAGGCCATACAAATTTATTGTAGGTATTTCATGAAAACTGTTTAGGAAAATCCTCAAAATTGTAGTTTAGAATTTTAACCTCAAATTAATCAACGCTACATATGTAGAAGAGATATGATTTTGAATAAAAGGGTTTTTTCATAAAGTCCTCATTAATTGTAACCAAATCAATAATTTGTTGTACAAAAAAAAAAAAAAAAATCTATGATATTTATGCATTACTTACATACCTAATGCGGAATTCTTCTAACAATATACTTAGCAAAATGTATTGTGATAGCAATACTTATTTTCTGGTAAGTACTACTTAACTCAAAAACTGATATATACTCAACGTAATTGTATTGCTCTTCCTTGTATCTATAAACATTTTTCTTTTGCCGTTTTTATCTTCAATTCCAATCACGAATAAACTCTCAATTGGATAAGTTATGGAACTTAAGGAACTTTTCTACTACAACATAGTTTTATCAATAATTTCGTTATCCGCATTTAGCTAGGTAACCCATAGCTAAACATCGCAAAACAAACAACCTAACAAGCAAACTTAATAGTTCGACTCGACATTTCAATGTCTATCTTATGAGTATATAGATGGACTTATGGTCCAACAAGTCAGAACATTGAGAATTAAATGCTTTAGTTTTTGATCTGTAGCAATGGTTTTTTTGTTGTTGTTGTTGTTGTTAAATTATGGCGACTAAAGTTGTGGATGTGTATGGTTATGTTATGGCAAGATGGTCAGTTAAATGATGTGATTTTTTTAAAATGTAATTAACATAACAATTACGTAAGATCCGAATGGTGAAAAAGGGAGAAAGATTTAGATTGTTAGTGCGCATGATCGTAGGAGCGGAAGAGTATAGCAGTGTAAGAGCGTTCAAATTTAGGACCGTAAGAATTTAAAAATGTCAAATCGTCAGAACGTAAAATTGTAAAAGCCCAATAAGGACGTGAAATCGTAAGAAGCTAAGAACGTAAGAATGTAAGAATATTTGCGTAAAGTCGTAAAATTATAACTATCCAAGAACATAAAATCGTAAAAACGTACAATTGTAAGAATGTAGGAAAATAAAATCGTTAGAATGTAAAAGCGGAAAAACGTTAAATCGTAAGAAGATAAAATCGTAAAAATGTAAAAGCGGAAAAAAGTTAAATCGTAAGAACATAAAATCGTAAAAACGTACAATTGTAAGAATGTAGGAAAATAAAATCGGTAGAACGCAAAAGCTTAAGGACATAAAATTGTAAGAATGTAGAAACATAAAATCGTAAGAATGTAAAAGCGGAAAAACGTTAAATCGTAAGAAGATAAAATCGTAAAAATGTAAGAACATAATATCGTAAGAACGTAAAAGCGTTAGAATGAAAAATCGTAAGAATGTAGGAACAAAATTTCGTAGTTCTTACGCATGAGGACGTAAAATCGTAAGAACGTGAAATCGTAAGAATGTAGGAACATAAAATCGTAAGAACGTAGAAGCGTAAGGACGTACAATTGTAAGAAGGTAAGAACGTTAAATCGAAAGTATATATTAAAGTAGGAATATAGAAAGCTACGAAAGTGCAATCTTTAGTGCGTTAAACCGTTTAAGTGTAGGAATAATAGAGCGTAAAAGCCTAAAATTTTAAAACTGTAAAGCGATAAAAATATATCAATGTGAAAATCCTAATATACCCTATAAATGTCCATATATTAATCATAAATAGAAGAAAAATGTACGAAACTACCGTTTGAAAGCAACTATAATATCCATAAAGTAAGAAATCATTCATGAAGAACATGTATCGAATACCTACTTCATCGATTTTACTATATTTATACATAAATCCAATAAATGACTAAATATTAACAATGAGAAATGTTCATTCAATAAAACTTACCGCAAAACTTCTACAATTAACCTGTTAACATAGTTCAATCGAGAAATGAAGTTGCCATAATTTATGGCATTCACCATTTGAATTCAATGTTATATATATATATATATGTATATTTATATATATATTCGAAGGGAAAAAAGTTTTTTCCGCATCTATCCACACCCCATCACCAAAACTAAAGTCAATATTGTGTACATGTGGGGTACATCCTACTGTCTAAACGAAAATGATAATATAAAAAGTTTTCCTTCTAGATTTCAACCACCGAAGAGCAATTCTCGATTCCCCAACTTGAAAAACTAAAACTTTATTCCCTTAGGAGTGGATATATATGTATATATAAGTATGTATGTATATATATATATATATATATAGACTTACAAACCATAGGTATAGTAGGTATGATGATGTGGAATGGAAAATAAAAATTCTTCAGGTTTGTTTTTAGTTTATAAATAAAAAATGTTCGTTATATTTGGTAAAGTTTAAATGTTTAGAGGAAATTATTGCACGGAAGATATTTCCAAACAAAAATCATTTTTACAATTCCGCAAAGTTTTGTTTGAGTTTGAATTTAATTAATTTTGCATGTTTTGGGTCGTATCAGGGACATTTTCAATCTATTCTATGGTGAATAACTTAATGTCGTTAAAAGAGAACTTCATATACATTATAATGTATGTACTATGTATATATGTACTATATGTATGTATGTATATAAGTATAAATGAAATATACGTACATACAATATTTGCATCTAACTTTTACTATATCTACAAAGTAATAATAAAGTTATCAAATAATTTACAGTGTACCTACATACCGACTATATTAATAATACCCAGTAAACTTATTAGTTGATTGAATGAATATTGTGTAACATTAAGTGTGGAAGTTTGACCTGATTTTATCAAATTCGTTCAAAATTATGTCTCTATATGACATGACATTTTTTGAGTGTTGATCCCCTACCTAACCTAGGTTATTGATGAACCGGTTATTACCAAATTTACAATTCATTTTTAATGGTATGAGGAGAAATTAATATGATTTCAAGAGTTTGATAGGTAATTATCAAAATATTTTCAAAATGGCCACTTTTATTCTCAATGTGTTGCCCTACAGAAATGTTAGTTTTTAATTTTTATTCTTTTTTTTTGTTGTTGTATTTTAATTGCCAAAAAACGATTCATATTCAAAGTTTTCTCGACACGTCAATTTTAATCCGATTTACCAAATTTTTGGCGGATTTAATTTGAAATAATTAAAAAAATTTCTAAATTTCATCATTTTTTGAAAATAACATCGCCTTTACATTAGATCGACCCCCTCCGAGACAAATTTTTGGTAAAAAAAAACGTTTTTTGTGTGTGTTTTTTTTTCTTCCACTAAATGACAACTTTTTGAAAAAAATTTAAAGTTTTTGTTTTTGCACTGGATAACAGGGGATTACCATTTTTAACCCTGATAGGACCCTCCATACTAAATTAAAATAAAATTGCAATTATCTCATAATTCTTATATGAAATTGAGAGAAAACTGGGTTAATTGTTTTTTGTGTTACATAAAGGGATGGTTAACATTTTTGATTACTATAAAATAGCCATTTTCTCACAATTCTTAGATGAATATGAAAAATGGTGAGGAAATGGTAGGGGAAGGGAGTAGTTCAGTATAAAAGCCGCGTGGCTTTACTTATCATCCTTTTTTTACTTTTATCGTTATACATTTATTAAAAATTGGTGACGTTTTGGCTTGACAGTAGTTTTTGGAAATTTTGAAAAACTAACAGACTCGTACCAAATCAAATTTCGCTAGACGAGAATAAAATTTATTTTAAATGTGGATTTAGCTTTAGGCTGTAAAAAATAAAAATTTTGTAATTTATTTTTAAATCCTTAAATCTGTGAATTCCCTTTTATGACCCGATCAAATTAATATTTATTAATATTTTTGTGTAGTATGCAATAATATTGACTGTGACACAACGTCTTCTAAAATTAACTTCTTTTTTTTTTTTTTTCTTTGAAAAATATCGTAATTTTGTGCGAGCGAGGGAGGTACCATTAAATTTATTTCTTTTTAATGGATTGGAAAATCTGTTTAAGCTCCCTATAGAATAAATGGAATAGCGATTAGGTATGTCGATTACAATGTTATTGACTAAAGTTTACCAAAAAGACTGGCATTTTGTTGCTTTTATTTTAGTTGGATATTAATTGTATACACTGGGCTTTGTTTAATGTGGAGGGGTCTGCATTAATTTAAATACAAATCGTTTATTTGTTGAATAAACGAGAAATTGAAACGACAATAATTTGGAATGTTTTACATGAACCTGTATTATTGTTGTTATTCAATTAAAAACAAACATTTAACGGAAATTAAATATTTTGTTGTTGTTGTTGTTGTTCTTTCATTCAATTTAACTTTAAATGTATCTCCAAAAAAAAGTTTTCAGTACAAACATAAGATATGGATGCATTTCAACCTTTTTAAACATGAAAAATTTATTATTTTCCCAAGAAGTTCATTAATGAAGTTGGAAATTTGTTTAAAAATAAGAAGAAAATTGCAATGACAGCCAAAACTTGTTTGTTGCCATCTTTTCAAGGTACCAATACCAAAATGTTTGTTAAGTCTAAAATGGTGTTTGACACGTTCTGTACATATTAATTTGTTTGGAGAGTTTTCCCATTGCAATGAAATAGACAGTCGTTGTTGTCTTGTCATGTGGCTGTCATCGTCGTATTTTTATTTAGATTTTATTGAATGTAAAAGAGTGGATTGACTATAGTAGCTGGATGACAAACTGATTTAAAGAGCAACACATGATCCAAATGCTTTTCACAATTCATTTTCATGTAAGGTTTGCTCAGGCCCATAGCTAGATATTTTGGCGCCCGGTTCAAGTAATAATTATTGCGCCCTATACTGCTCTGCTAAGAATAAAAAACCTAA
>JANSTT010020023.1:0-10304 GCA_026745375.1 Platyura marginata | reverse complement strand
AACGCGTTTCGAAAACTATAGAGTTGTTGAATAATTTGATGATGAAAACTAAGTTTTCGAAACGCGTTATTTGTTAAATTATTAAAATTTTTGCACGTAAAAAGGAGTTTGTTTTTTATTTTATTATAAAACGTTTATGTCAATTTAACATTCATCAAACATACTCCATTGAAACAATTCTCTGACAAAAACCCGATGTCATCATTAAAAAGAACGAATTTGCATAATATTCCAAACTGGAGGTGCACAAGAATCTAAAGGAAGGTCAATAATTCTATGACTTTTACATTTATTTTGACTTTTATTCACTTTTAACAACTCAAAATACCTTAATCGAATATTACCCAGAGACTAGATCCATATTTAAGATAGTCGGATTAAGTTCTTCAATGACGATTACTGCTTTCGATAATAGACAAGAAATCTAATAGAATTTCATTACATATACCAGTTATATATATATATATATATATATATATGGTAGATACTAGGTACATATGTATGTATATGCTGCGATCATGTACATATGTACTACAATAGAATGTGACAATTGAAAATGGTTTTTTTTATTTTCCTTTCTATATATAGAAAAATCAATTTATTTTGATAAAAAATAACAACATCAAATCTCGTATAATTTAAACAAATCGATTTCTTCTCACACGATTGACCATATTCGACATCATTTTTTAGCACACATGAATAATGACAACGATTTTCAAATTTAACATGTGAATCCAATGTGTGTGTGTGTGTCACTATCATGTGAAGGATATAAATCACATTTTTATTCAAAATTCGAGGAAAAAAAAATAAAATAAAAAATAAAAAAAAAAAAAAAAATACGAGAACAAACGTTACAAAAGAGGGAAATGGCAAAAGGAAATCAAACTACAAAAGAATGAGCTGAAACGAAAATTAAGTGAAGTTTACGTGTAATGATTGTCGGCACTGGTTTATACTTGGATAGATATGGGTGGATGAATTGTTGGGTGGTGATGCATATGCATACACACATATACACATACACACACACAGGGATGGATTTTGCCTTTTGATACACAATTATCTAGATTCGCGAATTGAAAAAGGAAATTGAATCGCAATGTTTTTTTTTTTTTTTGGAGGAAACAAAGCATTTGCAAGAGAATAAAAAAAAAACAGGGTAAGTACATTTATCTAAAAAATGCATTCAATTTTTCATATAAAATGTAATCTCACACATAAGAGGAATTTCTATACACAGCAGAATTTATCCTGGGTAATTTGTAAGTTTTATGGGAACTTTTAAAATATTTGGCATCAACATATACGACTAGAGAGAGAAACGGATCATTAAACCCAAGCAAACATATGAATTCATTGTTCGGGAGTAATAATCAATCTCTTTGTTGACTTCTGAACGCGGTTTCCGCTATTTTCGAAGATTTATCAGGAGATGAAATGGGTTATGGGTTATTTGAAATGGATGCAGACTCGGCCAAAAAAAGCACCCCCCCCCCCACTGCTCCATCAGTGGTGTGTCGTGCAACTTTATTTACTGTACGATGGGTGACAATATATTTTTTACTAAATTAATTTTACGCTAACAATAACGACCATATAATTGGTGATAAACTATGTCGCGCTATGGATTGCCAACGAAATGTTGGTAAAAATTACAAATTGTGTTATGTAAAAAATGTGATTTGTTTTGGAGTAATAAGCTGCATGTACAAATCCATTAAATCCTGATGAAGCCATTTTTAACTTTTATTTGTTTGATTACTTTCATGCGAATATTATTGATGAATTTTCTTGTAGATCTTTTCCCTAGTAGGTGTAATACTTTTACTTTTAAATTTACTTAATTTTTTTTTTTCATCTTCCCAGGTTTCTTCAAACTCTGAGTTCCTGGCCTTTTTGATCGTAGAGCAATTCCGCAGACATATTGATTCAGCTTTTTCTAATGTATAATCCAGTATTTTACCAATTCAACTACTAAGCCGAAAAAGGTAGGAAACGATACTCTGCAACTGCATACATTTTATTAATAATAATTTGAAATTTTTTTTCTAGCACTCTCGCTTCCAGTGGTTAAAACTAAAAATCAGGACCGCTTACAGAATCTGCGGAGTCGCTTTAATTCAAGAACAATTGGAAAATGGATGCTTTAGGTGCCCAGGAATAACAAAAAACGAATACTTTATTAATGCAATGCAAATTAAGCAAATATGTATCTTGATTAGAATAAATGTGAGAAAACTTATAAATTCTTCTATTGTTTTCCATGTATAAATTTCAGGTAAAGATCCACAAGAATCAACAAAATCGAAAATCTGACAGCGCCATTAGAAAGGCCATCCCTTAAAACCCCCACATACCAATTTTCATGAAAATATCTTAAAAAATAAGGATTTTGCAAAAACCGATTTCAAAACGGTACATGCAGCGCCATCTCTGGGTCAAGTTATCTGCTGCCACTTATGAACTCCTGATCCAAGAATTTTTTTTTTTTCGTATTGGCCATTTTTTTTCACCATTTTTGTGGGGCGTCGTTTAGCGTAAAAATTATTTTTCAAACTTTTTTTTCCTCAAACGACGCCTCACGAAAATGGCGAAAAAAATGGCCAAGACGAAAAAAAAAAAAATCTTGGATCAGGAGTTCATAAGTTGCAGCAGGTAACTCAACCCAGAGATGGCGCTGCATGTACCGTTTTGAAATTGGTTTTTCCAAAATCCTTATTTCTCGAGATAATTTCATGAAAATTTGTGTGTGGGGGTTTTAGGGGATGGCCGTTCTAATGGTGCTATCAGATTTTTAATATTTTTAAATCTTATAGATCTTTAGATGAAATTTTCTAAAGAGTGTTTATTGCTGCATCTTGTAGATCTTTACCTGAATTGTTCTCCATAAAGTGAAATAGATCCATGCAAAACAAAAGACAAACATTTATGATTCTCCCATTTATTATAATAAATTTTTTATCCTTTAAATACATTTTATTAACAAAATTGCTTATTTTTCATTATTCCTATATATACCGTATATATCTACCAGATATATACATCCTAAAAAAGCTCCATCACGATTGTTAGCGATCCAGAAATTTCTCAGTTTGGAGTTTAGTTCCTTGAAAGCAAAGATGCTAGAAAAATAATTTCAAATTAATATTTAAAAAATTTATTTACTTTTCTACCTTTTTCCAAAGAATTTGAGTTGGTAATAGCATTACTGAATTATATGACAAGAAAAACCAAAACAATGTGGACGTGGAACTGCTCTATGACCAAAAAATTCGTTACAATTCCAGGAACTCATATTCGTACGATCCTATAGTAATAAATGAAATGATTATGTTTAATTAGATATTTTCAATTAAATGATCATTAATTTTAGTTAATTAAGTATAAATAATTATATATAATGACAAAAGTTACCAACTACACTTTGCAGCAGTTTGGTGTACGTTACCAGCCTCAACATTGATTAGAGAATGTACGCCAATTAGAATGTATCTATCTGAGGACACATCAGTACTATGCAAATTTAAAAATAATACGCATTTGATAAAGGGGGTGCGGAACAAATGAAATAAATATAATTAGTCCTTTCCATACTATACTTTGTCTGTTCTATCAGAATCAGTTAAGGAAAATGTTTTTTTTTTAATGGATGCGGACATTCCTCAGTTTTCATTTGCACGTGGTTTTCATTTTTCAACGATGGTAATTTGTTTTTTATAGATATTTGAAGCACTTAACGGGGGGGGGGGAACTCCCAAAATATCGAAAAATAATTATACACCCCTAACTCGGAAAAAAAATTCCAAAAAAACAATTTCAATAGTACATCGACACAATGCTCTTTACCAAATTTCAGCCAAATCGGAAAGAGATAAAATTTCAAATTCTGCTTATTTTCAGTAAATTAGCCACATGAAAAGAAATCGATCATATTGTAAATAACAAAATACCGAAAAGCATTCACTTTGTCACTATTGACAATTCACTATAATACAGGAATACAGCTAAGTACCTGCTTATAGTTAAGTATTGTGTTAATGAATATCACATAAAGAAAATATTTATTGTACAAAGATTAATGTTAAATATGCCGCCGTATGGCTCCGTCTTGTAATGACAGAGCTAATAATAAACAATATTTTTTATTTCTTAATTAAATGAACATTTAAGAAAATTTATAATAATTAAAGTAAACAAATACGTCACATAGTAATATAGCAACATTCATCTCTATCTTGTAATTATATTCAGCAATTATCAAACATCAATATTAATGTAATGGTAAGGAAATCGAGAACAAACCACTTTTTATATGCCTACAATCATTACATCATGCACGTATGTTTCTTCAAGAAGTAGGTATTACAAGTTTGGAATGGAGTTTCCAATGCCCCTTAATATTTTCCGGAAATATTAAGTCGTAATTCTGATTTTCGTCGCGATCAATATTTTGGTCAAATAGCTTAAGGCTAGAGCAGTGAAAATTTTAAAAGTTTTTTCGAATATTTCTGTTTTTATGAAAGCATTTCGGAAGCAGATGTGGAAAAGGGGATGTAAATATATGTTAGTCGTAGGAATTGAGAAAAAATCAATTTAACACAAATTATAGAGAATACAAAAATGAAGATTAGACCAAAAACTTCTAAATCCAACTTACACTGATTGATTTTATATAATTTTTCCAATTATTTAAAAATTCTATATATGGCAATGAACTGACTATACTTTTTGTTAGTTTTACAACATAAACGTAAATAATTTCTTTCCATACATAATAGCCTATATTACCATACATTATTTCTGGTATGTATTAAATCGATTATAGTAATATTATTTGTCCAGGGACTCGAGCTATTCAATTTACAGCTAATATAATTACTGCACAGTTATTAATAAATTAATATACATAGTGCGCATTCTTTGTTTCACCCTCTTAGTTTGTTGTTTCTTTTAATAAGACTAGAAAGGGACAGCCGACAGTCAATCAAATCAAGAGTAAAGAGTTGCAATATTACTTAAAGTAACCCCTCCTAAAGATGTGATAAACGCCCCTGTACCTATTTACTGGTACATAGGTTGATCTGTTTATAGGTACAGGGGTGGCGGTTTCAACAAACAGGGCAAATATCAACTCCACCTCTTTTACTAGAGTGATACAGTTTTTTTCATTACTTAGTGCCGTCTCTTTTACTCTGATGAATTTTCCCATATGTGAGGCAGAACTCTCCTATACTATCTACTAGTTTTTTTTTTTTTGAATAGTACCACGGCGATAGAATCAATAATTTCTCTGTTGTTATAGAATTTATTATATTACTAGAATAATTGAGTAATCATTTAAGTTATTATTATTTACAGTACCAAATAGCCAGTAAATTGCACGCATTCTCCATATATGCATATATTAAGAGTGCGTGCAATTCACTCATCAGCTACTGTATAGTTACTACTTATTGTCCATACCAGTTAATTATGTATATATACATAATTAACTGCAGAGTGTATATAAATTTTAGTAATGTGATAATTAAAAGCCTTTTATCTCTATATAATTGTAGGTACCTATTTATTACATGCAATATATAATCAACTATAGAATTTTATTGCAAAATTGATTGATTAAATAATTAACAACATGTACAAGTACATTTATGTATTTGAGTATATGACCACACCATCAAATAGGCTGCTAACATAACATAACAAAAAATTTAAGTCAACAAGTCATAAGTTAATTAAAAACAAAATAACATCAACTACAAAGTAACAGACATTACACAAACAGCCATCTGTGAATTATGCAACTTGACACTCGGGGTGATTTTGTTTTTTTTTTTTTTACATTTTAAATTCAATTATTAACTCAACATAACAAAAACTAAGTAATAATATAATGTGTTGCTTATATTTAATATATTTTTTAGTATTTATTCTATTGCCGGTAAGACAAAGAGCATTATATAAAGAGAACAATAATAAAGAATTGTGTTAAAATTCAAATACTCAATTTAATCGCACACAAAGTCAAGCAAAAAATCAAGAAATCAATTACATTCGCCTCAATGTCTAATTAAATTAGGGCTGCGAACGAACCGAGCACATTTTGTATACGAACCGATTTTTCTTATTGAAAATGGCAAAAATTTTGAAAGAAAAATGTGGGCTTCAATTTCTAAAATTCATAATAAATACTAAACATCGAGTTAAACTCAGACGAATGGTTGGATTTGTATATTCCTTAGCTTTAATTTGGATGTCGTCTCAACCCTAAATTCCAATGTAAAAATTTTTAAAAAATCTTTACTGAACTATTTAAAGGTATTGTCTATCGAAATGTTCCACCCTAACCTTTCTGATAGATATTCGAAGTAGGTAAACCCGGAATAGTTTAGGAGATATGATTTTTACGGATCTCTCATCGAAAATCTAAGACGGTCGGCCAAATATTTTTTTTTTGCTTATAGATATTCACAGCTAACTGGAAGAACAAATAATGATTATTTAGTTTTTTGAAATTTCATATTGAAAATCGAAGGTAAAATTGTGGAAAATATTGTTTTCCTGAATTTGATAAATATTATGTTGATTATTATTAGCGTTTTAAATCAAATTGTGAATTTTTCATATACAGATCCGGTAAATGAGATAAATAATTTCACGGGATGAGATTGGAGCCTCAGCATTTGAGAAGTGGCGTAATGTTCTACTTGTAGATAAGAAGAGTATTTTCAGATGAAAAGTACCTACATTGATAGACAAACATTCGAAATGTAAAATAATAAGAAACCAGAAAAATGTACGAATGAAGCGAGTACAATTTTCTCTAATTTCTAAAAAAGAAAAACGAAACTGTTAATTGTATTTGTAGGGCTTTGGCTACTTTGCGATTTTCCTTGTAATACTAATATTAATTCAATAGTAATTTCATAGTACCTATAGTAACAGAGTTCTAAAATATTTGATTTTTATCTAGAAAGAGAACTCCACACTATTGTAGACAAAATTTGTCATTTATAGGTACTCTGATTAGATTATTTGTTATATACCAATTAACAATAAAAAATGTTTCACATTAAATTAATGTATCCCTAATCCTATATACAAATTTCCACCACCAAACTTCTTTTTTTTTTTTATTCATACCTATAGCAAATAGAACGAATTGCAATTATATACATCGATTCACGATAAAATTAATCTTTCCTTCTTCTTCTTGTTACACAAAAGGTTACAAATTAATTCCTATAATCCAAAAGAAGACAATTCCGATTTCTATTGTATTTTTATATGGTTATTCTATCCTTACCCGTGAAGAAGTGAAAATAAAAAAAAAAAAAAAAAATAAAGGAAAATAAGTTGACGGGATGAAACAAGTTGTATGGGATAAGAATATAAATTAGGGTGTTCGATTTATAATGTACAAGGAGATTTTTAGCTACGAACTCGTAGGATATCAATCAATTTTCAACTATTTATGTAAAAAATTTATATTCGATTTATTGAGTATAATAAGTATACTCTTTTGCTTCCACCAAAAAAAGATTTACAATTAACATGTAATTTATAATTGCAGTGGCGGCTTTAGAGAATTAATGTGATCCAATTATGTATCAAAAAACTATTTAATCTAGACAGTATTTTGGCGGTTTTTTAAAAAATAAAGTATTTTTTGTCAAATAATTTTTTTAGAAAAAGTTACCCCTTTAAAATCCATCCCCGTCCTATAGGATTTTTTTTAATTGTTTATAAAATGTGTTTAATCGATTTTTCTCCCTTAATAACACAAAACAGCATTTATTTCGGGCGGGGGCATCTTATAGGGGAAAAATATTGAATGTAGGTACTGGTAACCTTCAAATATATATTTTATCGTATTTTCTTGAATCGTTGTAAGAAGTAAATATTCACCACATTACATTTAAAATAGCCCTTCTTATCTATTAAATAACCCTTATAGTACTCAGCTTCGGCCCGTCCACATAAAAATGTTGCATTAAAAGCCAATTTGATTGGGTTAAATAAGGACATTTGCAAAAACGTACTAACAAATAAATATTTAAAAGACACGAGGACATTTTACGACAAAATGGCGAATAGCCTCTGAAACTCTTACTTATAAACCACCATAACTACCATAATTTGGCAATTATTTTAATAAAAAATTATCTAATTTCAAATAAAATTTTATTTCCAATCTTTTTTGTGTAATAAATTTTTTTCGATTTTCTAATAAAATTCCAAGAAAATCATTATCAAATTCAAAAGTGTGTATTCTTCATCGAAAAATGGTCTTGCGCAGAATACCTGCAGTTTTTGAATTGTATAAGATGCCCGGTGGATGGGGGGGGGGGGATTCTCTTAATATTTTGTTAGAAAATCGAAACAAATTTATTAGAAAAAAAAGATTGGCAATAAAATATTAGATCGAATGGAATTAAAAATATTTGAAACAATTACGCGGATTATAGTAAGAGCTTTAGAGGTAAGTACTTTGCATAGGAAAAAAAACACTCACGTTACGTCATTGACTGATAGTAAAAGATCCGAATAATTATCACTTTTCACCATTCATGAGAAAACCTATTTTAAATAGTGAGACTTCTAGGAAAATTTTAGAAATAGCAACACGGCACCCCCACAATTAAGGATTTATTTTTGGGAAATGTTCAATGTTCCATTGGGAAATGTTCACACCAGTGTCACGGGAATTTATGTGGGGTGCATGGGATGAGAATGGGCAAGAAACCGCGATCGAATTAAGATGAAAAAAGAAATTTGTAAAATTTATCTTGCCTGGTATTACAATGCAAAGTTAAATAAAACAGAAGAATAGAATAGATTGGCCCCTAAACTACCTCCTTAAAAAAAATTTCTAAAATATTCAAAGTTCAATTACTTAATTACAGTAAAAAAAAACCATTCCAATACAGATTACTGAGGTAATTCAACAAATGGTGGTGGAAGCATCGTCCATCTTAATTGGCACCAAAAAATTTTTGTGTAAATGTATGAATTCTCCAGCAATAATTATCTTAAACCGTTCTGCCCCGTGCCCAACTGAGTGAACGAAAAAAAACAACCCTTTAGGACAATCACAACGTCGATATAGACCGTGGCGAAAATCATACCAACGGCAACGCGAAACGATCGATCATCAATATACCCTAATTTTCTTTAAATTAATTAATTATTTTCCTGTAGATCCAATAAATGACAACATCTGTATATATGTTAGATGTTATATAATGTGTCAATCTCTCTCCTCTATTGAACATAACATTTTCGTTGTTGCACTCGCATACATAATAAATAAGGAATGGAATTTTTCATCAAAATAAGTATTCACATAAATGACAAGCAGGAATGTAATGACCGTAACGATTGCAGGGCGGATTCAGTTATTAAGAGTTTGATTGAACCTTAAAATGTAATACAAAAATATTTTGCGATAGCGATAAAAATATATACAATTTCTAGAATCTAGAATCTAGATAGATAAATGGTAAAAAAAAAAAACATTTAATTACGATGATTTTCAGCAAATATCATCAATCCATTAATGTTTCAAGAAGTCATGTTATCATTTATATATTTATTATATATGGAAAGACTTAATAGTCATTTATCAAAGATACTTCGACGAAAACTTCATCTGAAAATCATGTCATAATTTTAATAAATTGATTCTAGACCATAAAGTACTTCAATATTATGTACATACCGAAAAAGCTTATTATAATTAATTATCGTTAAAAGTGCATAGCTAAGAATGTTGAAAATAAATTGTCATTGTGTGACCTTGATTTATAACATCGAAATTGCTTCCTCTTGCGCTTTTATTTTTTTTTTTATTGTTCTATTCTACCTTTCTAGTTAAAACCATATAATTATGACGCGTTAAATCATATCAATTCATTATTATTAATTATGAATATAGAAGTTTTGTATGCACTTTCCTGATAATGCACATTTAGTTGAATTTGTATCGTTGATCGGTTAATATAAGTTTTTGAAACGTTCTTGATACTATATAGAGAATAGCGAAAAGAATAATAATACACAATACAACACTTTTATAATGAAAAAATAGTTGACGTTTTCCAAGTAAAATGTAAACAAATCACCGTTTTTTTTTTTTTTATTATTTACTACGCACCTACGCATGTATGTTTGGTATATATCCAAAATGTAATAAAATATGACATTTGGTTGTGCGATATTTGCTAGAAAGTAAAATTAAAATCATTCAATTTTAATAAATTATTAAAAAAAAGCAGAGACCGCTTCATATAATTAAA
>JANSTT010020022.1:0-10309 GCA_026745375.1 Platyura marginata | reverse complement strand
CGGTTAATGCAGTTAGCATTTCAGTCTAGATTCTAGAACTTCAATAAATAAATTTGGAAGTATAAAAATTTATTAAAAAAAAAATTTCTTAAATATTTGAAAATTTTACGCGACCCTTTTTAAAATTCTCGCGACTCCAAATAGGTTGGAATCGTTGCCTTAAACCATTCACAATTAAATACCGAAAAAGTTGAGTAGCTTTTTGAACATTTTTGATTAGCCCTTTTCATATTATAAATTTAGCAAAATATATGTACCTTAAAGGGTTAACCTTTTTTCAAAAAATGCTGCATATTCAAAATATGTAATATAAAAATACAAAGTTTCAAAATTTTGTCTTGTTTAAAATATATATTCTTTAGCAAATAATTTATTCGCAAATCGCCATTGGTATTGTCCAAAAATAAATAATCAAATGCGTAAATGATGATTTTTTTATTAGTTAGATTAAGGGAATTTCCAAAATCATCACATGGCTACTGCTGATCAGATGTATTTCGTTCTATATATGTTTATCTACACTTCTACCAATGCCATCTTGAAAATACCAGGCCATGCTGTAGACAATATTTTCGTCGATGACGATAATCGAATTTGGTGCATGTTATCAAAATATTTATTTATAGGAATAATTTAATACATTGTTATGTAAAGTCCAAAGTTTTATTTTGGAAAAAAAAATTTTTAATATAGGTCCCATAGGAAAAAAGTTAGGTCGGTGTGAAGTGAAAAAAAAGTTCTTTAAAATCAAAACGGCAATGTTTATTGACAAATATTTTATAGAACGATAGTATATAGCAAAAAGGTATGTTCCAAACATTTATAGAACATTTAATTCCAAATAATTTAGAATAAATTTTTTTTTGATTTTGGTAGTAAATAAAGAAAATGGTCTTCCAACGAAAAAAAGCTTGCAAAAAATAAGTTTTTTTTTTAATTTCTCCAGATTTTCGTACGGGATTTTTATGGGACTTTGAACAAATGATAGAGGAATATTTCAGGAACATATTCTGAGAAACTCAGCTTTCTAACAATTTCTTCGAGGTTTTTATACGTTAAAATCTAACCCTATTGCACCATAAAAAAATCAATATTTTTGTCTCTAAAACGAATACGTCACCGTTTCTACAGCACGGCCTGATAATTTAAGATGGCATTGCTTCTACACAGAATATATTCTCTATGATCATATACAAACAAATATTTCTTTATGAATATATTTGTTTACAGTTAAGCAATCAACAATTGCTATACGCTGTCCGGGAGACGAACAATTCTATACCAAATCACAATTATTACAACCAGTTTTAGTCTGTTGGCGCTATTGAAAGGAACTTAACTTGATCGTTAACCAGCACGTCAGGTCATAGTGATTAAAAAAGAAAAAAAAAATTGAAAACAAAGACGAAACAAAAATGTTAAAATTTTTAATTGGTAAGAAAAGAACCGGCATCTTATTAATACTAAATAATATTAATTGTGACTGCAATTTTGTGCTAAAAAAAATGAATATAATTGTTTGAATAATTCTAAATTCTAAAATAAGTGCGCTAAAAAAGAAGTGATCATAGTAATGTCCATCTTTTTAAAAATATTACTACAGTAAAATTTCTCTAATTCAGACTGGACTAGGGGAGAAGGTCATTCTTACTTAGAGTAAGCCTGAATTAGAGAAATTTTTTTTAATTTTAACATTTAATGTAGAAAATTCAAAAATATTAATTTAAAAACAATTCCTTTTTGAAAAGAAAATTAAAAAAATAATCATTCACTTCATTCCTATAATTCAGAAAAATTCCTATAATTCAGGAAGACAACCTAAATCAAATTAGTTTGAATTAGAGGAAATCCCTGCTTTATAGGATTCTTAATTAGAGGAATGTTATCAAAAATTTATCAAAAATAAACTTTGATCTTTTGATGGTATAGAGCCGTTAATTGTTTTTTTGATTTGGTTTTGGTTTTTATCTGTTTTATTTGAAAGTAAACTGCGATGATAATGACGATGATTTTATTGCTGGTTTTAATTTTTCAAATGACGCGTTTAGTCACCCTACTAGAGCTTCCAAATATTTATTTATAACTCCACTGTACTAAAAATGTTTTAAGGATCAATGTGGGTTTTTCAGTTCAACACAAAAATGTAACAGAACTTCTCAATATTCAATTAATTTGACTGTTATTGTTCATTGGTATGTTCTTATCTTAGAACTTTGATAATTCTTAAACTATTCTAATATTACATACACCAAGACCTCGATTTGCGCCGTTAATTGGTTCCACAGAGAATGTCCACACCGTAAAATGTCCGGCCTTGGCCCATAAGTGGCTTCGTCACGTAGGAGGCTACATTGTGACTTCAAACGACATCCGACAGAACGATCCCTCGCCGATTTTGAAATTCATTAATAACACCTCGCTAAAAGAGGACATTTAAACAACAGTAGAAGCATCTGAAATAGATGTTTTAGGTCTCAGTGGTGAAGGGTCAACAGCTCTACAGCCCCCTCCTAACCTACTCAGATCGTAAGCCCCACTAAAGACCAAATTTTCTTCAAAACGATTCGGATCCCTTAAATAGTCCATTTCAACCATAGTTCTGACGACAACCATAATCCTAAATGATCTTGCCAATGTTAAAAAAATTGACAAATACTTAAAACTACAGGTTTTCCTCGAGTTACGCGGCACTTGAGTTACGCGAATTTCAAGTTACGCGGAAAAAAAAAATTGCGACAACCCTCGAGTTACGCGGTTTTAAGGCAATTTTTTTTTTTAAAGAAAATTTATGATTGTAGATGAATGTTTTTACATAAAAAAAATTTCTACCGACATATGTATTTGCAGTTGGAACGAAACCTTCGCGAAACACAATATTGTAGTTTGCACTAATCCTAAGTCTCGACTTACGTGGAACCAATTAACCGCGTAACTCAAGGGATGCCTGTATTTTAACTTAGACAAAACTGTATGTGTTAAGTCATCATCATTATTATTATGAAGTACCTACAATTGTTTGTACATGCACCTACCATACTCATTGATTTTATTATAAAATTTAAAATTTTAAATGAAACCAGTTTCATGTCAAGGTTAAAAATGTAGAATTGTCTTTAATTGTTGTGTACCTGAATATTGCCCCAGTAAAAATTATGCAAAATATTTTTCAACTTTTAAAATTAAAATGATTTCTGATGTTTTTCTCCTATCCCCATTGACAAACAGTAACTCTGGTAATTGTGTACATATGCAATGAAATAATGGCCGTAGAGAAACAACAAAGAACCGTACTGACGACAATCACTCCACAAACAACTAAATCGACCATCCATAATGCACAAATGATAAACGATCCCGACTATTGGGACAACGATGATTTTGTGCCATTCAAAAGTCAGCGTCACGATTCATTCGATTGGGAACTATTAAAGGCAAGAGTAAATCTCACATTTATATAGAAATAAGTAACTAATTTCCTATTCTTCCACACAGGCCATACTCGTAAAGAGCAATTCAAATACAATTATATCTCCGTTTTCCATTAAATTGTTGTTGTCCCTTTTGGCTGAAGCGGCTGGTCCAGATACAAGTACACATAAAGAATTATCATCGATATTGCCCAGTATTCGGTCATCTATACAGGCGAGGGAGTTGTATGGAAAAATTTTCGCATCTCTAATGGTAAGTGGAACAGTTAAATCATTTATAATCATTTCACAATAATTATGAATATTGGCCCTCCATATTAAACAATGCAAGTTTACGGTGATGATTTTTCATAATATAATTGGACTTTTTGTTAGTTTTTGTTGTTGTTGTTACATCCGTATGGAATTATTGAACTGAAATTTGATGTGGTTCATCTTATTATGTAACTCAGTGACGGATATATGACCCTCTATTCATTAGAATATGATTTCAGTTAATTCTACCAATGAGATCATTGGATTAATTAAAAAAAAAATCCAATTCGCGTTATGATGCTGTTATGTTCCAAAGGTAAAACGATTTAAGTATTCAGGCAGGAGGTCCGGGGTAAGAGGTTACCTAAAGTGTCTCGAGTTCCAAGAACACTTTTATTTTTGGATTCATTTAAAATGAGCACCCTTTCCTTGGTACTCATGTTCGTTTTTGCATAAAAGTTACAAACAAGTTGCTTTGGTAACCATGGTGTAAAATCGGTGTACATTTGGTTATTAAGGTAAATTTGTTGATGTCTGACCATCAGTATCTCTTTTGATTAATGTCACAGAAACATTATGTATCGAATTACATAGGCAAACTTTTGACTAAGTAGGTGTGTCCCACCTTTTATATTTTATGCAACCAATTAGTTCCAAAATCAAACTTTGCAGTTCCAACGTATATTTAATGTTAATAAAGTGATAATTGAATTTTATGGAGAAACCCTGAGATCCTAACCTTCTGGGTCACTTCAATAGAAACAATAACACCTTTTTTTATAGTTAAATTTAAATTACTTGTTTGTTTACAACAATTTACATTATAATTAATAAAACAATTAAAAGTAGGTCACTATTACGAAATTGTACCAACAATTAATTTCCGACACAGAGTCATAAAATAATTAGTCATAAAATAATTTTAGATATGCAAAACTTAAACAAACAATCAGATAAATGTTAAATTAAAAACATATTTCGACATACTTTCTATTTGGTATGGTTATCGTAAATAATAACCAGCGAATACCTAACTAATTTATTATTAATAAAGATGTCTACACTACACCGTAAAATGGCTGACTCTCTACTCAAGCTTATTGTTTCCTTCGTGTTCGTTATCACGTGATTAAAGGTAGCATTACTACGTTAATCAATATTCACTACCAAATGACGTAAGTTTTTTTAAAAAAAAAATAGTTCCATGATACTGGGTTCAATAATTCTCAGCATCCGCCACTGTTTACTACGCTAATCCAATATTCACTACTAAACAAAATCAATACTCCATTTAACAAAATTGTTCCCTGTCATAGCCAAAAAGTCCAAATTATGAACTAAATTTGGGAACAAAAATCTACGTGGACAATTTCATCGAACCACGTCAACGATATGCAGCGATCATTGAATCGTACTATTCTACCAAAGTGGAAAAAATTGATTTCAGCAAACCGGACGTTGCGGCTAATATTATAAATAGTTGGTGTCGACAAATAACCCAGGATCATATAAAACAGTTGGTGTCGAAAGGTACGCATCCTACGCAATGCATGAGAAAAAAGGAATTTTATTGAAAATTATTATTTGTATTTCAGAGGACATCAATCAATCGGTGATGATTATGTTGAATGCCATTTACTTTAAGGGTTACTGGAGACGACCGTTTCCCGAAAATGAAACGATTTCAATGCCATTCTATACGACACCCACAACACAAGTAAACACCGATTTTATGACTCAAACATCAAACTTTTATTATTTGAAATCGAAGCAATTGAATGCAAAAATTCTTCGATTACCCTATAAGGTAAGTGACATTAGTAGATTTTTGTTGATAGGCGCTTCGCGTGTATGTCCGAAAACGGATCTTGATTATTGTTACTGGTAGTTTAGGAACAATTCAGGATGTTTTCGGCGATCAGTACGGCAACAAAAAGTATTGCACTTAAAATATGCTAAAATACAGTCAAATGAAGTTGTGCTAACGAGTAAAAAATGGTCTCGAACTCTAGCAAAAACAAAAATCATCAGAATCTCGTTGTAAAGAAGGGATTGTTTTTACTTTATGGAAATCATCGCGATTTTTAACACCCCTGGAGCACAGGGAAGGAGCGCTATCCAAAAACTCCATTCCAAAGGGCCACTTTCCCTTCACTAGATTTAAAACTTAAAAAAAAACATTTTGAAATTTCTCTATACAAAATGAAACCGCCTGGAGGGCAAGGGAGGGGCCCTATCCAAAAACTCCAGAACAAAAGTTGGTAAAAGGTCATCCCCCATTACCCCACCAAATTTCCAATTTAAAAAAAAATATTTTGCCATTTCTCCACTCCAACTAAACTGGAGTACAGGGGGAGGGAGCGACCGACATAAAGTTCCGATAGAAACGTTGGTCGGGGGGACCTCCTCTATTGATTCCCCCCAACTGCAACCCTCTAGCTTGCTGCGTCCATAAAGTAAAGTTTAGCCCAAAGAAGACCAAGACAAATTCGTTTTTTTTTTGGTCTTAATGTCTTAAGATCTCCTTGTGAAGGCTTCTGCGCTTAATTACTCGATTTTCTTTACAACAAATTTAAGATCTATCTCCCTGATTAAAATGAGTGTTGCCATCAGTATTTGGCCAAAATTATTGAAGAATTCTTTTTTTTCCATTCACAGGGACGAAAATTTTCAATGACCATTATTCTACCAAATACAAAGGGTGGCCTGGACGAAATGATTCGCCAAATGGAAACTGTAACAGTTCATCGAGCACAATGGCTTATGGATGAAGTTGAAGTACGTGTAATGTTGCCAAAATTTAAATTCGATCATACAGCCGATTTAAATGGAGTACTACAAGAAGTAAGTGGTAGAAGAAAGAGTAGCAAAATTCTCATTTAATGTTTTTTTTTTTTTTAACTGAACAGCTTGGCATTCAACAAATTTTCACAACCGAAGCATCATTACCAACACTAGTACGTGGTGTGAATGTTAAGGATCGTCTTCAAGTGTCGAAAATTCTACAGAAAGCGGGCATCTCTGTAAATGAAAAGGGAACCACAGCGTATGCAGCGACGGAAATACAATTGGTGAATAAATTTGGTGGTGATATGCAACGGGAATTTATTGCCAATAAACCATTTGTATTTTTGATCGAAGATGAAACGACTGGCACACTTTTATTTGCCGGAAAAGTAACAAATCCATCAGATTTTACATTTTAAATTTGAATGGGACACACATTAACACAGTGAGAATTATTTTTTTGTTTTAAGCTTTAATGGAAGTTTGTATTAGTTTTGAATAAAACTCGGAATATTAGAATAGATCAATTTGAAAAATGTACTTAAGAAGTTTAGAGTTCTTTAAAAGACTTACCATTTCTTCTTCTACTCCAGTGTCGAGTTATTCTTACAAAAAAATTATGAGGATTTCGATTGAAAGCAATTCTGGTCCTTTATCTTCGCTCTAATGTTAAATATATCTGGAACTATAAGATTAAGTTATAAGTTAAGTATTTGATTGTTTAATAATGTTAAGTTTTACCTGATTATCCAGAAGTTTTGAAGATTTCTGTAGATTATTCGGGGTTTACTTTAAAATTTAGTCGAATTAATCGAAGGTATAAAAATTCTGCTCTTTCCATTGGTTTTTCTTTCTTTGTGAGATCTCCTCGCCTTAATAAAAAAATTAAGAACAACACATCCAAAGACATATTTGATGGCAAATTTTATTGTAAAACTTTTTTGATTTATAAATATTTTTTGATTTTCCAACAAAATTTGAAGGAAATCAACGAAAATCCTGCAACTGAGCATTTTTTTTTTTTAGAGTCGCCAAGTTTGATGGTTTTCTCAAAATTTTGTTGGAAAATCGAAAAAAATTCACAAGTCAAAAAAGATTACAAATACAATTTGGCTACGGAAATACTTTTTGGTGTATTGTTTTAATTTGATTATTAAGGTCAGTAGATCCCGTTTAGTAATAGCCTTTTACTGTAAATTTTGAAGGTCAATATTATAGGAAAAATAAAAATTCACTCAGTCGCCTATATAATCCCCTAAGTTCCTACGTTAAGAAATCACATTTATAAGTTAATTAATTTCATTCTTCAAAAAGCTTTCACGGATACGATTGCGTAATCGGCTTTACTCTACTTTGAGAACCGTTTTAGCACTATCAAGTTTAAAATGTTCTTTTTCCTTGTAAAATAATTGAAAATTAGCGATCACATTATGAAAAGTTCTTATAAAAGATCTAAAAATAAAATGTCGGTACTAAATTTTTAGTACAACTCTTAATTTAAATTACATGATCGAAAAAAATGATTTCACAATGAATTTCTATTATTTCAGCTCACAGATCGTTTATTAAAATATTTAGTACTAAACAAAAATTAATATCGAATTAAATGTCGGTACTAAATTTTAGTACAACTTTAAATTTAAATTAAATGATGGGAAAAAAATTATTTCTCAATGAATTTCTATACATTTTTAGCTCACGTTTTGTTAAAATATTAAGTACTAAAACAAAAATGTACATAGATAGTTACAATGGGTGAAACAACTATATATTTAATATGCATTTAAAAAAGAAGAAGAAAAAACATTTATTTTAATTTATTACAAATAAATGTAATTCATACAAACTTGGTAATACATTGGTATTCTGTATAAATAAATTTTTTAAAACATTTTCGTGTATGTGTGTGTGTGTGTCTGAAGTGTTTATGGTGGTATAGTGTTTATGTATTTTATGTCAGCAGTTTAGTTTTTTTTTTTTTTTTGTTTTTTGTTTTTATTATAACAAACATTTTGTTTGGTTTTTCTTTTGTTGTAATTGGTTTTGCGTAAAAATATGGTAAATTTTGGTAAAAATGCTACATCTACAAAAATGCATATAAAAATGAGGTTTTTTTTTTTAAATAGTAGAAAGTATTAAATAGTATCAAATAGTACTTTTTTCATTTCATTTTCTATAAAATATTTTTTTTTTTAATAAATTAATTATGTTTATCCATTGGATAGAAGAAACAAAAGATTTATTTTGTTTATTATTTTTTTTTGTTTTTTTTTTTTTTTACAATATCTTTTCGGGTTAATTAATTAATTAATTTTTTTTATATATATTTTTTTTTTTTTTTTTGGGTGTTTATTACTGGAGCTTCTGGTGGTGGGTGGGGTGATCGCGGTGGTTTTATCTTTGTATGTACTTATAATGGGGGTAAATCAGTTGGATTAAGCTCTTTTTTTTATTGTTTAAAATTTAAATGAAAAAAAATATTCACTAAAATTGATAAATACAGCAGTTTAAAATGTTTTGTATATATTTTGATGATAGTATGATAAAAATTGTTGTTTTGTTTTTGTTTTGTGTTCAAAATCAAAATATTTCCACTTACATAGTGCCACGAAATATATATTTACATTATATTTTTAATGGAATGTGTAGTTCTTCTTCTTCTTAAAAAAAAAATTTGTTGTCCATCCTTTAATGACCACCTATTTGTACCCAATAAACAATAAAGTGGAGTAAGTAGCCTTGGTTTTACTTAAAAATTTAAAATGCGATTTTTTGTGACGTTTTTGTTAATATTTTTCTCGTCCGTTTGTTAACTTGAAATTTTTCGAATATTTACCGGCCACAAAGTATGATATAAATGGGCAAAATCTGCCCGCCCCCTTTGTTCCCTTCTCATACAAAATTTTTACTAAATGCAAAATTTCAAAAAAAAATGTATGAATACAAAATGTTTTTTTTTTTTTATATATATATTTTCGTTTGTATAATAGGCGAATCCACAATTTTTGATTCACCGTTAATCCCAACCCTTTTCAGAATAAAATTACTTATATAAAATGCCAATTGTCTCACAATTCATTCGTTATGGCAACCATTTTTTTAATAACATCATCTCAATTTAGAATCGACAATTTTCGACTACACACAAAATGGCGGTCGTAATGTTTTTGAAATCAATATACTGTGGACAGAAAATTAGGGACAGTAAAAAAAATTTATTTAAGTTAATATTCTAATATAATTTCAATGTTTTATTTAATTAAATATAGTGATGTTATATTTGTTTTGGTAGATGGTTACCAAACATAGAGAAAAATAACAAAAATTACTACGAAAAATAACAAATTTGACACAAAAATTAAAAAAATTCAATTTAACGCTGGTCACAAAATTAGGGACATTTCCATTATTTGCAAAGAAAATTAATTCTATTCATAATTTTGCAGACAAACGTTAGTATTTAATTGCCTGTCGTTTATTTTTAATAACGGCTTGGCATCTACGTGGCATAGAATTGATTAGGTCCCGACGGCTAACCATAATTGATGTTTATTACTAGTTTTCTTGCCAGCCACAGCAATTTTAAGGTTCTTCCAAAGATGCTCAATTGGATTCAAGTCGGGCGATTGAGCTGGTCAATTTAGAAAGTTTATATTTTGGTCCTCAAAAAATTTTTTTGCTTTCCTGGAAGTGTGTTTAGGGTCATTATCTTGCATATAGACCCATCTTAGGGGCATATTTTCTTGAGCGTATGGGTACATTACGTTCTGAAGGATATCATCCACGTAGATATGCTGGTCCATATTTTCCTTTATCCAATATAAAGGCCCAACGCCACT
>JANSTT010020021.1:0-48689 GCA_026745375.1 Platyura marginata | reverse complement strand
ACCGTAACAAACCGTAACAAATTTTCAAACCCCCCCTCCCCCCCGGACCGTTACGTAATTTGTGAACAGCCCCTTATTCAAACTATCATATACATAAACCTAAATGTAAAATTTTTTAGCGGACTGGTCGAAATCTTTATTCTCAATTCTTAATAGCATTCATTGTAAAATGTTAATACATAATTTCACAGATTGTTCAAATTAGTATGTTTAATTTAATAATAATAAAAAATCTGTATTTAATAATAATAAAAAAAACTGTGTATGTTTAATATATAAGTAAAGTAGTATAAGTAAAAAAAATGTGTTAAATGGTCGATTTTTCTAAATATAAAAAAAAATATCAAGATGAAGAGCTTAAATATAAAAATTATATACAAGTCAAACTCAACAAAAAAAAAATGTTGGAAAATTGTAAGAACAAGAACAAGTATTAATAAATTTAATTATATTTTTTACAGATATTGATTGGTTTTTTTTTAATTTTGTTTACTTAAAGACAATTACCTACTAGAGTTGAAAACCAATAAGGAATATATAATAGGCTATGTGCTATGCCGATTATAATTTACCCGTAATTATTCATTATCTACGATTTAAGCTTAAGGAATTTAGCCGGAATCTTGCTTACGGACGGACGGACATGGACTTAAAATTACACAAGAAAGATGGTAAAATGTTTTGTCTACGGTAAATATTAAAAGGAGTTCAAAACTCCGCAGAAAATTGAGTAAATGGTCTAACCAGTCGTACCTATAATAAATATTTTCAGGATTGTGATGTACTCAAAGATTTTTCACGGAACATTTATTAATCTAAATAAATGTAGGAGTCTGGCTAATCATGTTAACATTTGTATCCTTTGCCAAACAGCTTGCATAATTAATTTCTCAATTTTATTACTACTATAAAAAATACTGTGAAGCGCAGCCTTCTAAATAAAAAAAACCGATAACGGTGGCATATCTACCGCCAATTTTTTTTTTTTAAATACACTTAATTTAATATTAATTAATGAAACAGTTCAAAGAAAACCGATTTTCACTAAACGCATACATTCAAATCGATATCAATGCCATCTACACATCAATTGCAAACATTTTTCCAACTAGTATTGTAATTTTCTCCTTTTAGAATTTTAGATGCTTAGTGACGTTCATCGCTTTTCGGGCGAAGCGTAGCTCTTTTTTGTTCAAGTTTAGTGCATTTTCATAGGAATAAAATGAAGTTCGCCGAACACCTTACAGCCCATATAACACCTGAATGGCGAAAACAGTACATAAACTATGAAGTAAGTGAATATTTTTGTTTACATTTGCAAATTAATTGACAGAATATAAATTTTCCTCGGATCTTGCTAAAAAAAATCTTTTTTATGCGCATGCTCCCGATAAACATAATTGTATTTGTGCCAGAATTGTTTGTAAACAAACATAAAAATGTGGGGAAGTGAAGCGCAACATTGTTGGATGGAAAATGTAAACACGTGCTTTTGTTTACAAATGTGACGATTCTGTTTGTACATGTGGAAATTGGCTTTTTTGTGGGTTTTTTAATTATATGTACCATACATATGGTAGATCAAATTGGCTTATGTGCTTGTACATCTGTAAATATATACAAACACATATTATAGATATATTGATTGAATGAAACATGAGTGATTTATAGATAGTGGTGGTATGTTAAAGGCCACATTCTCAATTAATACTATGTTAAAGCCAGGAAATTATAACGATAAGGAACGTTAATATTAGTCATATCACACGTCTCTGACGTTTATATGAAACTTAAATTAATATTTAAAAAAAAATTAACTGATAAGCTAATACCATTTTATTTAACTATAGCTTTTTAGAATAAAATTCATTATTATTATTATTATGTAATGGAAAAATGATTTCTCTCAGAACATCTCTAAAATTGATTAAATGGTTATAATATATAATGGTTATAATTGATAGTTTAGTTTAGTTTAGGTCCAATACCAGACGAAAAATTAATACCGATATTTCGGTATTATAAAATTATATCACCGGGATATCGGCATTAAAACCGGTATTTAAAGAAATTATTTGAATTATACTTTATTTAAGAATTTACGTGGGGTACGAGTAGTTTTGTTTTTTTGTTAATACGTTTTCTTATATTATCTTTATTACGTGTGTGGCAGGAGCCACGTACGGAAAGGAAAGGATATGAAGAAAAGTTCTTTCTAATAATAAATATAAAAAAACCAATAAACAAAATTAAAATTCCATGGGTGCAATTTTATTTTTAAGTGGCAAAAACACAACAAAATGACGTCCGATCACTTCCGAAAAAAAATGAATTTTTAAAAAATAAAAAATTGAGAATCATTATTTTTCATCGATCATTAAAACACTTAAAGAGCCCTGCATACAAAATTACTATAAAATGGTAATTTTCACACATCTTAACTATAAAGCCGAAAAATAGTATCTGTTCGTTCCAAATTCTAAGTGAAACCCCGGGCCTTGATGGAGTAATATCTAAATCTAGTTTATAAGTACGAGTATGATTAAACCCTAGCCTTTAGTAGAATAAATAATCTATTGGCAATATATGATAAACGAATGGAATGAAACGAAATAGTTAATTTTATTGGGTTATATGGGTGGACCACGAAATTAATATGAGTTAAAAATTGGGCCGCATGAAAAAAAGAACGGAAACCACTGACCTAGATAAAGTTTATAAACATGCGAAATGATTTCTTTATTTCGGAGTTTCTTTATAATATTATACATACTTGTCAATATATTTTTCTGTAGCTCATACTGCCCAATTTATATACACTCAGACATTCTACAGTCGCTATATTAATTCTTAGGCTTAGGGGCTCTCCACTTGATATTCTTGAAGAATATCTAGAATTGATATATAGAAATACTGAAATAAACCTTAATTAAGTAATTCATATTTACATTTTATTTGAAATCTTCTTAAGGAAATGAAAGCAATGCTGTACGCCGCTGTAGAACAAGCACCATCAGCGGAACTAGTCGAACCAGATATATTAACCAGATACTTTACGAAATTTGATGAGCAATTTTTCCATTACAGCGACAAAGAGTTAGCGAAAATAAACACTTTTTATTCAGGTAATAAATCTAATCTAAAATATTTAAATTGTTGATGGAAATATAAATAATTTTAGAAAAATTAGCTGAAGCAACACGAAAATATGCTACCCTTACGACAGAGTTAAGCGAAGCTCAAGAAGATGGATTTCAAGCAAAAGAATACAAATCGCGAAGCAAAAAATTACTACGAAAAAAAACTGTTCCAGCTAGAAAGGTTCAAGAATTGAAATTGGCATTCAGTGAATTTTATTTAGCACTAATTTTACTTCAAAACTATCAAAATCTAAATTTTACGGGATTTAGAAAAATTCTAAAAAAACATGATAAACTATTATCGGTAGATTTTGGTGCACGATGGCGTATTGAACATGTTGAACATGCTCATTTCTATATGAACAAAGATATCGATCGATTAATTCATGAAACTGAATCACTTGTTACACAGGATATGGAAGGAGGTGACAGACAAAAAGCAATGAAACGATTGCGTGTACCACCATTAGGTGAACAACAAAGTCCATGGATAACATTTAAAGTGGGACTATTTTCTGGAGCATTTATTGTGTTGCTTGTGGCCGTTATTCTGTCAGGAGTTTTTCATGGAACAACTGATTGGCGTATCGCTTCACGATTATTTCGTGGTCCACTACTTGTAATTGAATTCCTCTTTTTATGGGGTGTTAATGTTTATGGATGGAGACGATCTGGCGTCAATCATGTACTTATATTTGAACTTGATCCGCGAAATCATTTATCCGAACAACATCTAATGGAAATGGCATCAATATTTGGTGTAATTTGGACCGTATGTGTTTTATGTTTTTTGTTTAGTGATGCTTTGGCTATACCATCATATGCCAGTCCGATTATGTTGTATGTGCTGATGGGTGCATTTTTGCTGAATCCAACAAAAACATTTCGACATGAAGCTCGATTTTGGACAATAAAAGTGCTAGGACGTATTTTATTGGCACCATTTTTCTATGTTGGATTTGCCGATTTCTGGGTCGCTGACCAACTTAACAGTATTGTTCCAGCATTTTTGGATTTCCAGTATTTCGTATGTTTCTACATAAGGAATTCCGATTGGAGTAAAACACCAAATATAAATTCATGTGTCAACGAATCATATTTTATTCGACCGATTGTTGCAATGATGCCGGCATGGTTTCGATTTGCACAATGTCTTAGACGATATCGAGATACAAGAGAAAAATTTCCACATTTGGCTAATGCTCTTAAGTATGCATCGTCATTTTTTGTTGTGATATTTTCATCTTTAACTATGCTAACTGGTGGTAAGCAAGAATATAGAAATAAGTTAAGTTTCCTTAATTCTGATCAAATTTGACTATTAAGATGTATAGAAAATGTTAAGAATGTGAGGATAATGGAGTGAAAACTTTAAAGTTCCTAGGAGAAAATTGTCCGCCTGTTCTTTCAAATTAACATATTCTTAGGAAAGCCTTCGGTGTTTCCTAAATGAATATTGGTCGAACATTCGACAGCCTTGGCAGAAGAATAAAGGGGTAGTCTTTATTAACGTCATAACTGTGAGCATTTTGTTAGTTTTCAAATTTTTAATTACAAGAATTATAAAAATTTTCTACATCTCGTAGTTGTTGGTATTACATGCATTATTAGTATGAAATAAACTAACAGTAATTTTCTAGATAAATACCCATCGTCTGCTGATAATCCATGGCTCTACTGTTGGGTAACAGCATCTATCATATCATCTGTATATGCGTACACATGGGATATCAAAATGGATTGGGGACTTTTTGACGCCATAACTGGTGATAACCGATTTTTAAGGGAAGAAATTGTTTACTCGTCAACGGTAAATAAATATGTACATAATACCACTAATACTAATAATATATATTAAATCTTATAGTGGTTCTATTATTTTGCTATAATTGAAGATTTAATTCTTCGTTTTGGTTGGACACTCTCAATGAGTTTAGTTGAATCTGGTTACATTGAAGGAGATTTGATGATTACAATTTTAAGTCCATTAGAAGTGTTTCGTCGATTTATGTGGAACTATTTTCGATTGGAAAATGAGCATTTGAATAATTGTGGTAAATTCAGAGCCGTACGTGACATTTCTGTAGCACCAATGGAGAGTTCCGATCAGGTAAGTAATTACTGTGTATGATATTTAAATGTTTTATATTGAAGATTTGTCCAAATATAGGCAACGATACTTAGAATGATGGATGAAGAGGACGGTGTTGTAAATAGACGAATTACAAATAAACATTCAAAAAAGAAAACTGAACATCATCCATTGGTTGCTGGTGAATCTATGGATGATTTAGATTGTTAAGATAGAAAAATATTTTTTTTTTATATTTTTGATGTGAATATATTAGTGTAATGAAATTTTTGAATGTTTCATTTCAACTTATTTTTTTGTCTGGTATTTTTATATTTTAAAATATTTAATTTTTTATTTTGATAAAAAATGTGTCAGCCTCAGAAACATTGTTGTATATTGCTAATAACTGGTTGCCTCGAAAAATGGCCGACAGTCGGGTTGTTGAATGAACTTAATTCTTTTAACACAAAAAAAATCATGATTTATAAAATCTAATAAAATCACTATCGCTATTGTACATAATTCATTAATAAAAATAAACTATGGCACTGGACATAATCTATCAGATGTTTCATATGTTTTATCTTAGAAGTATATAAAAATAAAAATATATTTAAAGGCTGTAAATCAACAATACTGCTAGTTAGTTGTATTGACCTCTACAATTATATTGATCTGGTATAGAAAGACTTTGAACTTTTTGATAAGATATTGACAATAGAGTTTATCGTATTATATTATAAGAGGGTTAATCTTGTCAATCAAAATTAAATTACCGAAAGTACATGCATTAAAAATAAAAAGAAACAAACATCGTGAAACGCAAAAAATACGTTTACATGTATCAGTACTGCGAAATGCTTAAAATTAGTGAATGTTCACAAACTGAACGAATTATTTAATACAGAACATTTTTATGGATTTTCTTCGCTAATTTTTGTACATAAATATCATTTATATACTACAACGAACCAACCTAAATATTTTTCAGTTCACATCTGTTATCTATCTATCTATAGTATAAATTGAGTCATGAAATTTAGCAAATTATTTGTTTTGATAGGAGTTATGTAACGCAATCGAAATATTAAATATCATTTAACTAAGCAAAAAAAAAAATTAGGTACAAAAATAATTTTTAATTATGTACAAATTAATACTGAGACGATTCATAAAATTGTATTTAATTGAGAAACATATATTTTTCATAATTGTGTACATTATGTAGATATAAATAACAGTGTCAAACTTTGATAGTGATATCTATTCATGACTTATTTATATACCTAAATCATGAATTGACAATACATTCATATCAATTATATTAAGTTCAATATTTTTCAAATTATTGCTCCCACCCCATACTGTTTTGGACATGCCTAATTTGGGCGATAGCTTTATAGAATAGTGGTTTGATATGATCCTTTACCCTTATAAATTCAATTTTGACGTTGTCACTAACACCTAATTGCAACATTGATTGGAGTAGGTATTAAGATAACTTCATCACCTCACAAAGGAATAGAATAATTATGTGGGTAACAAAGTATATACATACATGATATTGTATAGTCCGATTACCCAAGAAAGAAATTAAACTCTTTTCTCATTATTTCAGTTATAAAAGATATTTTTGCTGGTTCAAACCTGAAATTCTAGGAGAATGAAGGTTTTAATCACATGAAGTGCGCTTTTAATTTTTTTAAATGCATGTCATTTAGAGTTAAATAAATTTAGAAGAAAATAATTAAAAAATGTATTTGTTTTAAATAAGTTAAAAAATGGCACAGTTAAAATTTAAGTTTGAAAAAAAAAATAGTCAATATTCTACAATTAATAATTTAGGGAAAAAAACAAACCTTGTTAATAAGAAATACCTAACTATACTAAAACAAAGCCGAAAATAAACAGATAATTAATCATGTGCATGAAGGCAGTACCATTTCAAAAACGAATTCCAAATTCGACGCTATTTGTTGAAGTAGAAAATAGATGTCAAAACGGAATCAAAATGTGTTATGGTATATTACTAAAAAAAATAGAAAAATACCTACATTTAAATATTTACTATTTACTATAAACAGATTTTAATAGAGAAATAATGTATAAATAAAATATTTTTTGAAGTTAATCACAGCAAAATTTAAAAAAAAACTGTTGTTAATACAAATTGATAAATTAACAATCAACAATAAATGGTTTACAATCTCTGAAAACATTAAATACGACATCATAGCTACGTCATAACCATTTAATAAAGAAAATTTAAAAACCACAGTTAATATATTAGTTTTGTTTGAACATACATCTCAGTAACAACTCTGTTGAGTACTTGCATTTATTCACTCAGTTAATCTCCCGATTGTTTGATGTGTTTATGGAGTTAAATGCGTAAACCGTAAAGTGTAGTGTAGAGTGTTGGCGCGGTATCTGGGCATGGAACTTTTGTTGTAGACAAAGTAATTTCCAAAATAAATTTTATTAAACATTCTTTTTTTTTGGTAGTTGTTGAATAAACATTGTATGCTGTCGTGTGTTATTTTATATATACGTTTAGGTGTGTTTCTTTAAAATTGATAAAGTAAAAATTTGTTTTTAACACCGAAGGCTACGAAATTACAGCAATATTTTGAAATTATTATTTACTAGCGTTAGCCGATGGATGTGTGATTAAAACAAATTTTAATAGTGTTTTTAGTTACATATTTTGTGCAATTGCAGAATAGCTAAATAGTTAATATAATTACTAATGCTATGTGATGAAAGATTTATGTTAATTTACCTAAAAGCAAGTAGTTAACGAGTTCTTGTCATAGATTGATGATTTGTATTTTAAATAACAATTTAAGTTACTAAACAATGGCAGATTCAGTGAAACCAACTGCTGAACAAATAACTGAGTTGCGACAAAAGTTTTTGGAGAGGTTAGACAGAGAAACTGGTTCTTCTAATAAAGGTTTGTATAAATTTTGTTTAATACATTATTTTCACATGTAATCCACCTGTATAATAGTCTTAATTTTTTTTTTTAAATAAGAATGTCATATATAAAGTCTTATCAGAAATGTCTTATCACTAACTAACTAGTTATATATTGATAGGTTGCCAGTCTAGTATAGAAATAATGTATTATTACATGTCCGTAAGTGAATTATTTTTTAAATAATTTATCGGTAAGAATTATCAGGTAAGATTAGTAACACTGCTGTGCCATGTAGTAACAGTGTTGTTGTATTATGCAATTATCGACTGTAGAAGTAAATTCATAAAGGTGTTGAATTGAATGACAGAAAACATAAGGTTACACGGATTTACGTAGGAACAGCAGTTACAGTTACAGCAATATTGAAGTTATTAAAACTAATTAAATGAATCTTATTATAGATTTGATTATAACTGTTTAACGATAAGGTGTACACTGTGTTTGTTTGGTGTGGACAACGCACCGGGATGTAGTGGCTTTAATAAAATGACAAAAAGTTGGTAGGGTGTGCACACCGGAGTGCTTTATCGAATGTATACCATGCAGTTTTCATGTTACTATTAATATTAGTTAGCCTATAGAATAGTGTGTGTACTGTTGAACCTTAATACTTATTCCTTTATTAAAAGTAAGATATTATAACGCTAAGTACGATTTCTATATAGCGTAAGTTAGGTCTTGTTATATTTAGAAATTCATTTATAGGATCCAAATGATGTGTCGTGAGCATTTTTTCTTATCAACTCTCAACTGATAAATCAAAAATGTTTTCATGAACTTATAGAAACTTATCTAAACAATAAAATAAATATATTACCAAAAATACAAAAAAAATTTTGATTTATGGAATAAATATTTAAAAAAATATGTAGTTAGTTTAAGACCAGTTTTATCCACACAAGGTATTATAATGCACTTGAATGAGGGGTCAAGCTGTATATCAAATTAATAATTACAATGTTTTGTATGTATTGGTACAAGTGTTTTATATCGTAATAGAAATGTAATTAAGAATCATTACATTAAACCGGTTATTTATTCAATAATTATCATTACAATATTTCCGAGGATTTATTTAATAAGTATTTTTAATCATTTAATTTTGAAGGAAATAAGTTCTGTTTATTCTGTACAAGTGCACTAAGTCAATAGTTAAGTGGCAAATCAATTAGTGACAATAACTGAGGCCATTTGAATGCATCTAAAACGTCAACCATAAGTTATTTAATAATCAAATCTAAAGACTATTATACAACATAGGGAGATAATGCAACAGTCAAAATAAACTTTCTTATTGTATCGATTCTTTCATTTATGATTGGTCCTATATTTCAATAAATAAATGTTCATTTATACGTACAATTAGGGAATCTAATACCGGAATAGCGGTTAATTTTGTCCGGTATTAAATACCGGTATTCGAATATTCAATGATAGTTTAATATTTTGATTCCACGAAAACTGAACACATGGCTCGTAGATAACAAATAAATTTAGTATTGCATGCATTTTAGTATTAATTTAGGCGATAATAGTTTAATACTGTCTACTATGAATCATTACAATCAGTTGTAGGTATATTGCAATATATATATATATATATATATATATATATATGTTTTTTTAGTTAAAATTTTCATTTATTATTTCATTAAAATAATTTTTCCGAATTTGTTTCACATAACGCTATTTTATAATACCGGTATTATAATTTTATAATGTCGAAATACCGGTATTGATTTTTTGTCCGGTATTGGATTCCCTACGTACAATATATAAATTGCTCATTTTCCTTGTTTTTTGTTCGGATATGTATGTTAATTCAACAATATAAGTTGAATTGTTAACCTTGGATTTTACACCAAACAACATCTATCTAACCTTCCTGTACAGATAGTTCAAATTCAATTTAATTCAATGCAGGCAATAGAATAAATGCATTTTTAATTAATATCTTTAAACATTTTCTTCATTAGTAAGTGACTTTAATAGTACATAAATATGAAGTATTAAATCAATTTAAAAAGATATTTGTTGAATAGTGCTCCAGGAGTTTCATCCTATTTTCCTGACGTTTTTGTGAAAATTCTATTATATGAGTCAATGTTATTTTATGAATATGTACTGCCAATAATATTACTTAAAATTAATGAAGGTTTTAAAAATATTTATTATTGAATTACATTGAATGTTTCATTATATTAAAGAGAGCCAAAACCTATAACATAGAGAAAAAAAAAGTTGAATTAACAACACAAATAATAATATTCATTGAAAACAAACTGAAGACCTTGATTTTTTTTCTTATAATAATATGTGCAAATAGTATTATTTATCTAAGGCTGAGACGAGACTTTTAAGTATATAATAATCCAAAAGGTGGTACAGTAAAAAAAAACAAAGAAAAAATTTCGATACAAAATCTTATTGCACAAATTATGTCTCATTTACCTATTGACAGGTATTTTTTAAAAATGAATCAGCATATTGTTAAATAAAATTACTTATACCATTTTAAACGAATATCAGTAGAGATTAGTAAAGTGTTTTCATCGGTGCGGATGCTAAATCTACATACAGGGTGTAACAATAGTTGTTCGATGTAACTATGTATGGATAATAAAGAATATGAAGAAGATGTATTTCATTAAACATGATTTGGCGGTGATTAATTTCCATACGGAGGGAGAGGTAACTTAAAAGATTGATAAATGACTATTTATTATTATTATATATATACATAGCCACTGACTGAAATTGTTGGGAGTCACAGTAATAATTTGTTTTTCCAATTTACTATTTGTTTTCTGACTTTTATTATTAAATCCCTATACACTAACATTTGTAACGGGGTTTGTAACGCCCCTTAATATTTACCGTGAAAAACACCATCGTCTTTCTCGTGACGAAATATGCGCATGTCCGTCCGTAAGTAATCAAAATTACAACTAAACGGCTGTAGCTAGGGAGCTAAAATGTTCACAGTTTATTAAATACCTCTAAAGTGAGATTTTTATTGTTTTTGGAGCAAATCAGACAAGGTATATTTTTGGGTCCGCGGCAAACGAAAAATTACAAAAGTTTTTTACGGCTTAAAAGAAAATAAGAGCTTGAGCTACTGAAATTTAATTTAAAATGGCTTATTAAATGTCTATTTCAATAAGAAATTAAGTTAAAGATAAAAGATACAAGTAAAAATAAAAAAAAAACTTCGGTTTACCCTCCTATAACGAATCTTGGACAGGTTATTCGAGGATCCGGTAAAATTTATTAGATAAAAATGTTCCACTGAGCTGTCCACAAAATTTTAGCTCTCTAGGAAAGTTGATTAAAAAAAACCTTACAAAGGTTGAAACAAACAGACAGACAATCAAGGTTCAAAGACAAAGACAATCAAGTTAATTAATAGGGACTATATTCAGTTAATTAATTGTTGATTGAAGAATTATTATTCTAATAAGAAAAAAAATGTTTATTATTTTTCATTATTTTTAAAGAATTTAGTAGGAGAGACTCCCCCCTTTAAAAAGGTCTGATCTTAGAGCAATGTTCAAGAAAATATATTCCAAAAATGTTGGGGAGCACGTGCTCCCGGAGCAGACCCCTATTTATTTATGTACATTAGAGTGAAGGTTGGTTATTTGAAGAAATTTCAAACCCAAAATTTGGAATCTTGAAAGGACACTATTTAAGCCATCCTAAAAACATTTCATCGTTGTAACTCAATATCTTCGTTTTGCGCAAAAAGCTTAAATTTTTTGTAAACAAAAATTACATTAAGATTTTTTTATTGAAATCATTACATTTTTTGTTTAATAGATTCAGCCTTAAATCAATTATTGGTTCAGACCTTTGAATAGTTTTAAGGAATGTCCCTCTTTCTTGAAACAGTCTTCACAGTACTACGAAAGTTATAAAATTTCGTTTTTCATTGCCCGCCCGTATTCGAAAAATGTATCGCCTACAATTACAATTTATCATTACGTCCTCGCTTATAACTGTGGCTTAGGATAAGCCAAAAAATATCAATTTAAAAACATAAATTTAGTTAAAGAAAATTATCCAAGACTAAACTGTTTAAATTTAAATCAAATGGAAGTCGACCCAATAATTAATTTATAAAGCTTAAATTAATTTATTTATTTTTACAGTTCATCCGAAGGACTTGGAAAAAATCAAAACACTTGATATATGGTTGTCACATTTTTTAGAACACTGTGACTTAGATGTGAAGGATGCCGTTCAAATGTTGTGGGAAACATGTGAATGGCGTAAAAGTTTTGGTGCCAATGGTATCCTCTTACAAATACATTTTTTTTATCCAAATAAAGAAATTTACATATTTGTATTTATCCAGATATAAATGAACAAAATATGAATATGGGTTATATACACGAAGGACTAGCATATCCTAGAAATCGTGATGTTGATGGAAAACTATTATTTATATTTAAATCAAAATTACATATTAAAGGCTTAAGAGATTCCAAAGAATTAATTCGAATATTTGTCTATTGGATGGATCGAATACAAAGGTAATTTTTAGTCGTTTTCATTTAAATGCTATAATTCCGAGGTACACATATTTACAGAGCAGAGAACTATGATAAAATAACAGTTTTCTTCGATTTGCAAGATACTGGATACGCTAATATCGATCTAGATCATACCAAACAAATAGTTAATATACTAAAATACTATTACCCAAATTCGATTAACTATATTTTAATCTATGAGCAACCTTGGATTTTAGGCGGTAAATATCATATTATTACAATTGAAATTAAAAATTTAAATAAAATTACCTTGTTATTGCGTATAGCTGCTATTAAAATCATCAAAGCTTTAATGCCACCAAAGGCTGTAGCTGCCATTAGATCCATTACTGTCAAAAATATTGGTGAATACATTTCCGAAGACTGTATGCTTAAATGTTGGGGCGGAACGGATGATTATGAATTTTTATTTGTACCGGAAAATCAATCAAACGGCCAAAATGGAGATGTGATGGTGACACCTATTGCAAATAAAAAGGTATGTTATTATTTACTTATTACAATTATTGATTGCAACGACATCACTTGGCATTGCTGGTAAATAGTGACTTGTTATATAGTAAAATCGCATGACATTAGGCAATAACTGATGATTTATAATTATTTTATTGAGGTAGTTATTGTTGGTATAACACTAATTGCTTTCACTAAAAAAAATAATTTATACAAATTGAATGTTAAAATTTTCTGTGTCGGCCTAAAATGAAATGTTTTCTCTCTCTATTGTCTATTTTAATGCAATTAGAGGATGCACCGAGGGTTGCCACAAAATTTTATTTGTATGCACTTTTCAAAACGCATCCAAAAAATCCAAAAAGTTTTTTCGTCAAATTCTGAATGCGTAGAGCTAGACTTGAATTTTTCACAGTAGGCTTCTGATACGTGCAGGACGGCTGGTATTAAAAATGAGCAAAATCCCCCACCCCTTCGACCCTCTTTTATACACATTTTTATAAAAAAACATTTCTTCTAGCAAAATTTCGAAAAAAAAACTATAAATAGAAAAAAGCTTTTTTATTTTCCATAAAACGGGATCAATGTCCATTTCTCAGGATTGTTGTACCACTGATTGCTTTCACTTAAAAAAATAATTTCTACCAACGCCTATATATATATATTTTTTTTTAATGGTCACTAATTATTTTATAGAATGACTTTTTTTTCGTATACAGTGCAGACTCGGTAATTGGACTGATATAAAACAAAGAGATGTGCAATTATCGAATAATTTTTTAACACCTCTCTCATGAAAACAATATGTTTAGATTATCAAAATAATTACAAAACACAAAAACAATTATAATGTTTCCAAAAATAGATAAATTTTTTAGATATTTTACTCGTGCCGGATCGAGACTGTTTTGGTGGAATTACAGGGTATCTTATGTTTTTATTTTGTCTTGTACAATTATAGAGGTGTGCAATTACAGAGTCTGAACTGTATATTATTTATCATTATCATACATAAATGTGTCATCTATATTCTATATCAACAGAATATATTGATTTATGTTCAGTTAAAGCATGTAATAAAATCAACCTATTAAGAATTATTGATGGCAACAAGCCAACCTATAAGGTTGAAAGGTGTGACCATTTCAATCAATTTAAAAATAAATATCAGAAATTCTTATATTAATAGATATTTTATATAGGGTTTAATGACGAATCCGTGACGTCTTATCGATACGTACATACATATATTTTATGAGTTTGCCGTTGTGATATAATTTTGTCGATACATTTGTTTTGGTAGCGATCCAGTATAAGGAATAGTTTTAATAAACTAATGGCGAGGGGTTTTTACTTTATATAGTTTCATGTTACTAAGTAATTATGTATATCTTTATACATACCTACACATAATATAAGAGAAAATAAACTTGCAATTGTATGTACATGTAAGGGATTACAGTTTATGAAAGATGAAGGTCAGATAGAAGTTCTCACCAGAATTTAGAATGCAACCAAAAGAAGTAATAATTGGCTATATCCTATATAAAACGCTATTTTTTCAATTATATAAAAAAAAACTTTATTTAAAAAATTTAAAAAAAAAATTTAATTGCAAAATTTCAGTTGAATGTGAATGGTTTTTAATGAACTTTCAGTTGAGTTTGAATAGTTTTCAATTAATCCGACTAATTCCCAACCCAGCCCATTAAAAATTGATACTTGAGCTTTGTATAAAATGTCGCAAATTCAAAACCGCGTTGTTATAGAAGTACCGCGTTATACGATCGTTACTTGTATTTTGAAATTTTGTATATCGTTGGTTTTTACACTGTTTACCGCCAGAATTCACTAACGGTCAATTTCTTCACCGAGTACTAAAGTGGGCCTAATACCCGGTCTAGCTAGTCCAGGTACTATCTCTAATACTCGGTACCAACAAAAAGTTAGTAAATACTTGTGCATTTCTTCACATCACTAGTACCAGAGCTAAATTAAGCAACCCGTACCAACGATAAAACTGGTCTAATACCGATTTTGATACTATTTTGACATTTCAAATGAAATGTTATTGTAAATTATAATAATATATAATATTTGTGAAATTTATAATATTAGTGAAATTTAGTGAAAAATAATTTAAAATGCCGAAAAAAGGAAAACGTGATAACATGCTAATAAAAAAGTCTCGCTGCCCCAATTGGAGCCAGCAAGACACAGACATATTGTGTAACCAATTGAAGAACGTAAAGAAACGTTTGTTTCGACAACCGAAAACACCGAAAAAAATCCACATCGTCCCACATATTCATTGTATTTCGTTGTGGCATATGGTAGATGCGTCGGTTAAATCGACGGTCTCCCACTCCTACATCGTTCTCGACGTCTTCGAAATCGGCAAACAAATTATCGCCCCCAAAAATCAAATCCATTTTTTAATTATACAAATCGCGTACTAACTAGATGCGGTGAAGAAATCAAATTGGCTTAATCTAGGTATTAACGTCGCTAGACTGTCGATTTCGAGGGTCCAGCTAATACCGAGTACTAGCTAATATTCGGTACCAAAGTCGGTAGATTAGCGCGTTAATACTTGGTGAAGAAATGACTTGATACCAATTTCAGTACCAACTTTTGGTCTAATACCAGTACTAGCGCTAGTACTTGGTGAAGAAATTGGCCGTAAGTACATTTACTAATTTTTAGGTTTTCATACTAAATTAATTTATTATAATGGCAATTTTATATTGACAACACCTCATAGGTCGCAACAAGATATTTTAAAGGCTGTTAGGCGCAATTTCATTGCAGTAAGACAATCGTGCTAAGTATAATACAACCCGAAATCTTTAAGTTGTTTTTTGACTTAATGAATTCTGCCTTTAAACCAACGATATACTCTACCTTGTCTGGTACTCAATACTTTAGTTAGCATAAATTCCAAATTCCTTCTGTTTTGCCCCGGTTATAAAATTCCGGTTAACATCCTATACTTTTTCTTTGCTTATTTTACGCTTTACGGCCTTACTTTGCAGTTTAACACACTGTATGTATGGTGTATGGTTTTAGAAATATATTTGAATATATCCATCAATATTTTTCGGTAAGGAACATGTGTGATGTCATGTATGCATGTTGCCATTCCCAGGTTCACTGAAATATATACTAAATCTGTATGATGTAGGTTATTCCTTTCTGTAGGATCTTACATAATGTTAAACAATCGCTAAGTATAATAATCTGGCAAACAAACCATAAGTAGGTACATGATAGATTGTTTGTACTTTTTAAAGTATTTCTTGAGTGTATGTATGTAGGTAGTGCGTCATGTTAATTTATTGCATAAATTCTCATTCTCTCTGTTGTTTGTTACCCACACTAAAACTAAGTACTATATAGGTTATATATATTATACAAAATATATACACATCATACATATATGTATGATGTATCCCAATCTAGCGTATCTATAAATAATTAAAATTATTTTATATAGATAAAATCAGCTGTTTTATTGTTACTTTGGTTGTGATGTTATACACATTATGCTAAGTATGAGAAATTTGTACTTTAAGCATGACCTTTTCGAATTAAATCAATACTTTTGGCTGAGAGATTTTTTATTCTCTTTGTGCCACAGTGTCTCTATTCTGAGTCAAAAAGCAATGCCGTGTTCGTTGGTTGTATTTGTAGTTACCCAGTTAAAGCCAAGTTATTCAGACGAATTGTTTGCGTACTTAACGACATAAAGACGCTGAATTGTCAGAAGAAAGAAGAAGAAAAAAAGGTTTTATTTAAGAAAATTATGTTTTTTTATAATATGAAAGTGATAGTGAACAGATCTGTTTGTTACGATCCATTTGAACTTTAATGCGGAATAAAGATGAATAGTAAAGGTTTAAATTAAATTAAGAAGCTCCGATTTAGTGACGTACCAATTTAATTGAGTTTTTATTTTATTGGCAATAACATTAATTTTTGTTTGCTATTGCAATTTTGTGTGCGTGTTGTGCTAAAAAACCAAAAGGGATTATTAATATATATTTGAGATTAGTTGGATATTATGTCACGAGTACGTATTTCTCACAACTAATTAATCATATAATTTTTTTAAATGAAAGTTTAGTTTTAGTTGTCTTACGTGTATAATATATACAACTATAAAACATGTTACTTAATTTGGCATGGAAATTGACGTTACTATTTATTTCTAAGTATATTTATCACTTAACTCATCCCAAAAAATCACAAGTGACAAGTGAAAGATTCGTAATTTTCATGCCAAATGACATATGAGTTATCACAGTAATTCCTATCTCTGTAGAACTTATCCATACACAGGTAAAAAGTGTGTTAAAGATCTAACCGTTAAATATTTCACTCTAGTGACTTTTTGCTTACTTATTGTAGTCGCATGAACTGCCAATGAGCTCCCACAAAATGTCCAAACATTATTAGGCCCCATACTTCTTGTGTTCAATGTTTTCTCTTGACAGGTTTAAGCCAAGTTCATCCTCGTTTTGACTACCTTGCTTGTTTCGGCCCAAGTTCATTTTTACCATATAATTTTAGTAGCGGGATGTTCATTACCAAAGATTCCTATTCAATTTCGACACCTTATAAGGTTCTATGTTCATTTTCAGTGCCAATGAAATTTGATGTCTATTTCCATTAGTAATACATATTAAATTCAATTGGCACCGAAAATAGACATAGAACCTTATTATTGTAATGTGACGATTGTAATGTGACATATTTAATAATACTTTGAAAAGTTTAGCTTCATAGTACTAATAGTTCTTATATGACAGAATCACACACCATTATCTAGTTCTATATGTCAATTAATTAGGTATGTTCTTAGTCTCCATTGAATACCATCTAATTAAAGTTCATTGAGAGCGGCATTGCTGAACCATCCGTAAGTGGATATCAAACTCTGGATACAAAATCTATAGGACATTGTTTAAACTAAAAAAAGAATTGGATTAAAGAATGATAAAATTCAGATAATGGAAATACTTAACTTTAATGAAAATGTCTTTCTGAAAAATATGAAAGTCGTTAATAAATGATTGCGATCAACTTGTCAATAAGTAGGTAAATTTGGAGTTGATGCATTTATATTGAAATGAATATTTACACAAATAAAAATAGTACTTTGATAATATGAATATTTTGTAAAAAGTTATTTTCTCCCATTGACATGTATAATTAATTATACAAATCTATGTAGAATGTATAGAGTAAGAATTGTAGATGAAATGATGAACTTTTTTGAAATATTATTATAAAACACTTCCAAAGAAAATCAAGCGATAACTACATTATTACCCACTAACACTTAAAAGAGGCATGGAGGATGCCTTTATCAGCTGTTTTGAAAGTATTCAGCTTGTATAATATTCAAGCAAAGTGTCATAATATGTATATGTGACTGACTTCAGTCAGTAAATGAAAATGTTCAGACATACCTACATATTGTACACGAGAGAGAGATTTGACTATTATTAGCATCTATAAATACTCATTTACCTACCGATTAGGTACTTAAATTAATTGATATAGTTTTGTTTAAACAATTGATTTAGTTAACGCATTGCAATTGTTGTGCCGGAAAATTGTTGGTTTTGTTTTATTATAAAGAACATTTAGTTGTTAAATAATCAATATTTCAAATACATAGGTAAATTTTATACTGAAGTTTATACATTTAGTTTTGTTTTTATTGTTGTTGTTTAGTTATGAATAGACATATTTAAATGTATTCAGATCTATATATTTGTATCATTTAACATTTTAGTTCTATTCGTTCAAGGTTAGTCTAAATTGATTCTTAGTTTTATTTTTTTTCTTGTCTATTTTAGGTTCATTTTGCCAATTTGAGCACATCGGAATCACCTATGTCGGATACATCTGTCAGTACATTTTCAGAAAAGGGTGAAGGTATGCATATATTTTTTATTCCTCAATACATATAGTTTTCAATTAATCATAATTTTTTGGTTAATGATATAGAATAGACACAGTAACTCTATATAATATAATTTGAAAGTTAGTTCACCTTGAATTAAAATAATTTTCTTTTACAACTAAACTTGTTACATATAATTATAGAGGTAAACTATCTAATATATTGTAGACCGTATAGCGAACATCAGGTATCATATTTAGATGAATATAGGTATATATAAAAAAATTAGTAAAATAGCTCAACAACTATGTAAATAGCAGTGTGTGTTGACAAATCAGTCACATACACGCAAATAACGTTCATACAGTTTATTTTGTTCTAATTAATCACAGCATCATCGTTTGTTTAACAATTGTTATCATCAATTAAAAAAAAAAATTAATTATATGTTATTTTTGCTGACGTGCCCCTTAATTAATTAAATAATTAATTTTAATACGAATGTATTTATGTAGTATTAAAATTATACAAAATTAAAATAAAGTATATTGTTCCCATTCCGATGGGATGTATTCGTAAATTATACTCTTGTTGAGGTCATATATATTTATTTATTTTTCCAAATGTAATCCCTTCCCCATGGACTATCTATAGAAGGTGTTTTTTAATTTAATGTTATTATCACAAACGCAATGTAGAGTTGGTTCCATATACTTCATTGCAAATGGCAAATAATTATTCAAAAATTGTAGTTTTTAACAATACCTCGTAGTAAATTTATAAAAAGAGTCCCCTATCGAAAGAAATTGATTTTGGTCAATTCAAAAGATGATTCCTATTTTGTCTGGATCAATTAAGACCAGTTGAATTACCGAAAAAAAACATTCGATGCGTATGCGTGAGACAAATAAAAGTTTCTTTCCATCCTTAACTATTTATTTTTGAAAGATTTTTTTCAAAATATTATAAAAAAGATCTTACGGGACGACTAATTTTATTCGGATTTTTATTAGTTCTACCATTACCGAATATTTTACAACTAATTTAGTTCGACTAAATTGCACTGATTTTTTTAATAAAATATTTATTTACAGGTTCACTACTACGAATACATCCACATGACGCAATTTACTTCTTTGATAGCGGAAATGAAATGCTTGGAACCGTTGAAATATGCAACATTTCCCAGTCACCTATAACATACAAGGTTAATTTAATATTTAAAAAAATGGTCGAAAACTGATAAGATTTATTTGATAGAAAATAATAACTCCACTATTCCGTTTCAATTTTTAAACAATTACAAATATTAAAATGTAAAATATTTTTGTCAAGTTTCAATGGGAATAATATTCAGACAAATAACAATAAGAACAATGCCTTAATGTTATCATCTGTTTAAGTAGGGCTTTATTTTTAGAAATTTAATACGATAGATTAACTATACTTTCCTTTTTTTATTTGATAAAATCATATCTACGACTATGGTAATAAAATAAACTTTTTGAAGCTGTCAAACTTTATAAGAAAAACAAAATGATACAATCAGCGTTTTGTCTTTCGTTGGCTATGAATCGGACGATAATTTAATGAAATACTTACATACATATTGCAAATCTTATCTTATCACAATATATACAGATACTTACACACAATATGTATGTGCGTTTTTGAAAAGTAGATTACCACTAGAAATTGTTCTGATATAATTATTTACACAAGAAATCTTCCATAGTTTTCCACCAATATAGTCGGCCAATATGTAATCAGTCAAAACTAAAACATTTGATATTTTCATCCTATGTGGGAATACGTTAAAAAATCAATTTTCCCATATTGGTTTTTCGACCGTGCAATTGCTCAATTATTATACAATTCCTTTTCCTATAAACTCTAAACTAAATTGTTTGTCATTTTAGGTTAAAACAACATCACCGGAAAAATTCCGTGTTCGTCCTAGTACCGGCGTTTTGGCACCGGGTGCCAATTCGGCAATAAATGTTATTTTACAACAAGGGCAACAAATAGCAGCTCTCAGTAAAGATAAATTTTTGGTTATGTGTATGGAATTGAATCCAGATGCAAGTACCAATTCACAGGAAATCGTCGAACTATGGAAGGTAAGAATATAATCGGGGTGACAATAAAAATATAAAATAAATAAAAATTAAATGGCTGTGAAATTTAGAGTAATATTAAAATATACAAAGAGAAATCTGGTTGATGGTCGTATAGACCAAGAATGATGAGAATGAAACAATGATATGAAATTTTTGTATTTACTGATTTATTTGCTTATTGAGGCTTTAGAACCGAATATTAGTTTAATCCTAGAAAAAATGTTAAACTGCATACGCACAGATCAGACTTTCCTCTGATGGTGGCGATAATTTTTCAATGAATCTATAACTTCGACAGTTTCTGTAATGAGCGACAATAATGACTGATCTGCAGTAGTGAGTGGTCTAAAAAATAGCTCGTGTTCATGTTCTCCTTATAGAAGGAGAAATAACATCCAAATATTTAATTAACATACATATTTTGCAGGTCACACCAATTAACAGTGCACACGTTGAACAACATCGACTTAAATGCTGTCAAGGCACATTTAATTATCAGTCAGTTAACGGTGATAGTGCCAAAAATGGAAACATTTTCAGTGGCAATGGAACGGAAAGTGATCGAAATTTAACACATTTCTCAACGACGGTAATACATTCTAAAGTCTCTATATATCAATAGATTAATTTGGATTAATTAATTATATTTTATTTTCAGATATCCCATCTAGTAGATACAACAAATCGTCTGGAATATCAGTTGAAATTCAATCAAACACTACAATGGATCACTTTAGCCGTATTTTTACTTCTGTCAATTGCTGTTGTTTATATACTAAAGAGTGAGATAAAAAATGCAAATATTGATAATTGTATGAAACGGCATGACTGAAAAATAATTTAAATATTTTTTATTATGAATGTATAATAATGTGGGGTTACTAGTTTCTTAATAATTGTTGTGACAAATCTCTTCTTTATTTTTCAATGATAATCATTTTTGCTACAACATTGTTACCTGCTAATCAGAAATAAATAGGATAAGATTGACGGCCCCTTTTTTTACCGCTCACACATAATTACAACACAATATGTACTGCCTGTGCAGATTCATCTACATCAACTGATTAAAAATGTTCAAGTGATGAAAAATTTATACTTTTAAAATATTATTAAATATATTTATAAAAAGATGAAAAAGAAAAAAAATTAATATAAAAATGATATACATAGGGTTTAAGAATTGTTAAAAAAAAAACTCAGTCAAAATAACAAAAAATGTTTCAGAGCGTTGTTTATAAAAATATAAAAAAAAATTCAAACATTTGGTTTCTTTTGAACAATTCATTGTTAATCTAGGAATACTAGCCGCATTAAAGTTTAAAATGCCTATAAGGAGCTTAGAAACAATTCAAAATAGAAAATCAAAAAATCAAAACTGAAGAAATGTTAGAGATAAAGAGGAGCTATTTAACGAATTAGCATAAAGTACAGGATCCATGATTTTAAGCTAGATTTATTATAAGGTAACAAAACGGGATAGCCAATTAACTGACTTGATCCATTCATACTAAATTACATATAATTATAACAATTATCCAAAATGTTTGGCCTTATAAAAGAGAAGATTACATTCTCACTCCCAAAACAATGTAGAAAACTTGTTTACTATATGGGCTAGTCACGTCAGCTCTCTAATCAAAATATTAGAAAGTGGTGAAGTCAGTCAATCACTCAAAAAATGTATTTTTATATCTTAAGGCGATTTTAAGCCCTAATTATAGACACAACACCATTATGTTAAAATTGTATGAAAGTCCCTTGGCAGGACAATACCACGTATCAGGGGAATAGCTTAGATTGAGCTTATAGCTAAATATGGTTTTAATGCTTATTTGAAAGGCGTGTATATAACAATAGCTGTTAACTTTGACTTTAAAATACAAAAAACATAGACGCAATGGCGGGCACGAAGGCTTCGGTAATATTTGCAGATGTAAATACCTGTAAAAAGCAATTGTAAATACCTGTTGTTAGTTAGTTTCTTTTCCTTCAACACAAACACTATAAATTTCGAGCTAATTATATGAATACTTTTATCTTACTAAATTTGACGAAAAAAAAACAAAAACGATACTTTAACAGCAGACATATTTGAATTATAAAATGATATATAGGCTTTGAGAACCCGTATAAAAGTATCAGATACTCTGACCGTATACAAGTACTCAATACTAATGCGACACAAGACTATATGTGTCAAACTGACCTAGGTCATTAAATTGAAATTAAAAAAAAAAAAAAAAAAATGCGACACAAAGTCGGATAGTTGCGAATTCATTTTAAATTGTACTAGACGTTAAATTTATACAAATTGTTTTAATATTTGTCATTTAAGATTGAAATTGTAATATATTATTGAAATATTGAAATATTTAATTTAAAGAAAATGTTTCCAACAATAAATAAAATTCTGTAAAATAAAATATGAAATGCCGCTGTATTTAAAACTGAATTTCCCTTCACTTCGCATATTTATTCGGCTACTGACGCCATCTCTCGCGAATCGTTCGCCATTTATGCCTTGAAAAACTTTTTTCACATTTCATTTCAATCTAACACGCCCTCACGGCCAATGTTTGAAGTATTTATCGCAAATATTTAATAGTTTTGTGTAAATTAATTAGCAAAAAGGTAAATCATCAACAAATTACATTTCGTATCATGCGATCGCGGTGAAAATGCTAAAATAAAATGTACAAAGAAATCAAACCAAATCAATCATTTTTATAGTGCTTTAGCGTTGAGTGCATTTCTTTATGTGATGTCGCTTGCAGCCATTTCTGAAAACACCACCACTGCAGCGCCGATAGTGATAATTACTTGAAATTTAGGGTATTGAAGCCCCCTAGTTTTGAAAATAGTAATCAAATTGTTTGTTTTCTTTCAAAATCTTAAGCTGAAATATTTTCTTTTTCTACGATTTTGTTTGGTGTTTTGTAATTAATTTCCAAAGTTGGTGCCCCAATTATTAGTGCTCTTACATGGCTCGATGATGCCAACATGGCGCACGAACAAATTGAACTTATTTGTTTGGCTGAGTTTGAGAGTGGGTTTGTGGTTGTGAAAACTGAAAATCGGTCAAACATTACGCGTAGCATTGTGAGTGTGTGCAAGTATTTTCTTTTAGTTTTCTTTGGAATTTAATATCAGCACTTTAGCAGTATATTTCTAGAAATGGATGTTACCATCTGTCGATTTGATTTCTAGACAAACTACGATATGATATATATGTAATATAAAAAGGTCAGTCTGAAGACTTAACCTTAAATTTTAGCTCTGTGCGCCGAAGTAATTTATTTTTAGAGGGATTTCAGAGAGGGTCATCTAGCATCCAGAAGTTTCAGTTTCAGAAGTGGGTATCAGAAGTTCAATTTATGAGCATTTTTAAAGAAGAAGAGGATAAAATTTGGTAGATGATAGATAATGTAATAGGAAAATAATCTTTTGATCAGCAAAATACCACATCTTCACTTAAAATTCTGCTAACAAAAACCGGTGGAACGTCTCCACTTGCTAACAATCTCCAACCCGATCTTTTTTTTTCATTTTCGTTATTTTCTAAATAAACATCTCAGTGAACGTAGAGGTAGTATCGACGGGTCTTAAGTAAGAATGCTTGGGTCTACCTCAACATTTGCACTCTCCAAATAATAAATAATAATAAAAAAATCTTTTCAGTTTTGCTATGACGACATCTATAGGAAACGCATCAATTAAAATGGAAGGGAACGAGCTGCAAACTTATTTGGAGACTTTCAATAAAGAAATTGAAGGAAATGATCAAACAATAACTGTCATACAGAATGCGGAATCCGAAGGAGAAGAGGCGGAAGAAGATGATGATGACGAAGGTGGTACCTATTTCGTGGATCAAACTGGTAACTACTACTATCAGGCAAACAAAAATTCTGAACCTGTACTAACGGAACCACCGGAAGACATGGAACAGGAATTTATTGAAGATGACGATGACAATACTTTGAAATCTGATGAAAAAGATGAGAATATCACTGAAGCTCAAGGTCAAAGTAACGAAAATGATGTTCAATATGTATTTCTAATTGATGAATCTGAAAATAAGGAGAGTGAAGATAAAGTTTACGAATTTGAAGAACCCGATAAAATTCGTCCAGATTCTGAGAATGATGATAAAAGTATTGTTACAAAAATGCCAACAAAGCGCTCACAATCCGGTTCAAATATTCATATGTGTAGCTACTGTACCTATTCGAGTACTAAACGTTATTTGTTGTCGAGACACATGAAATCACATTCGGAAGAGCGACCATTTAAGTGTTCGGTATGCGAACGTGGTTTTAAGACATTAGCATCACTTCAGAATCATGTCAATACACATACCGGTACGAAACCGCATCGATGTAAATTTTGCGACAGTGCTTTTACTACGTCGGGTGAATTGGTTCGTCACGTTCGGTATCGACATACGCATGAGAAACCTCATAAATGTACGGAATGTGATTACGCTAGCGTAGAGCTAAGTAAACTTAAACGACATATTCGATGTCATACGGGAGAACGTCCGTATCAGTGTCCACATTGCACATACGCATCACCAGATACATTTAAACTGAAACGACATTTGCGTATTCATACTGGTGAAAAACCATACGAATGTGATGTATGTCATGCTAGATTTACACAATCGAATTCTTTGAAGGCACATAAATTAATACATAGTGGTAAGCTTTGACTGTAGACAATTTTAAATAGCACGTATTTAGGCATATTATCTATTAATTCTTTAGTTGGAGAAAAACCAGTGTTTAACTGTGAACTCTGTCCAACAACGTGTGGACGTAAAACTGATTTACGTATTCATGTCCAAAAATTGCACACATCCGATAAACCTCTTAAATGCAAACGATGCGGCAATTTATATCCCGATCGTTACAGCTATAAGGTATTTTTAGCACAGAATCAATTTTGTCTCACGATTGTTTCAAATTAACGTTCCGTTGTTCATTTGCTTTTTAAGATTCACTCCAAAACTCATGAAGGTGAGAAATGCTATAAATGCGAACTTTGTCCATATGCTTCGATATCGGCTCGTCATCTTGAATCTCACATTTTAATACACACCGATACTAAACCATATCAATGTGAACAATGCGATCAATCATTTAGGTAATTTAAAGCGTGAAATTATGAAATTATTACTTAAATTAATTAATATTAAATTACTAGACAAAAACAACTTTTAAAGCGCCACGTCAACTTATATCATAATCCTGCATATGTGCCACCAGCACCAAAAGAAAAAACTCACGTTTGTCCAAATAATTGCAATCGTGCGTTCCGACACAAAGGCAATCTAATTCGCCATATGGCATTGCATGATCCCGATTCAACTGTTCGAGAAGATGCTATTGCCCTAAAAATAGGACGACAAAAACGTATTCAACTTGTGAATGGACAACAGGTGGAAATATGTTCCGGTATGGAAGATGAAGATGAGGAAGAGGAGGAGGAAGAAGAAGAGGATGAAGAAGAGGAAGAAGACGAGGACGAAGAACAACATAAACAGACTATAATTAAACAGGATACTGAAATTATTGAAAGTGAAGATGGACAACAATATGTTGTGTTGGAAGTTATTCAAGTTCAAGATGAGGAAGAGGATAGAAAACAATTGGACGAACAATTGGATAATGATCCGATAGCTCTTGGAAATGATTTTATATTGTCAGAAGGTTTTTTTTTTGATTATTTGATTTTTGTCATTAGTATTTACTGAGTGTATTTGTAGAAATGGATGCTGATGTCATAGAAACACTAAGATCAAGTAAAAAGTTACGAGAAGAACCACATAAAATGCTTTCTGACGATAAGGATAGGTCAACTTGTTTTGGTTTTGATGTAAGTATATTTACGAATTTTACCTGTTCCTATCCGATGTATTAATTAGGACAGTAGTAGGATCATACGTTTTGGTATTTAGCATTTAAATCAAATATTTAGAATTTAATCATAAATCATAAATTCAACAATTTACAAATGATTGGAAACTGCATTTCTCTGCATATGTTTCTGAATAAATTTCATTAGAAGATTACCTTGATACCTCCTCCTACTACTACTACCTGTCGCTATTAATTCTGTGACCTTTATTCTATTTGTTTTTTACAGGAGGATGATGAAGACGAACGAGAAAATAAAGCTTCAATCCAACTATATGAATATGCATCTAACTAATCAGAAAACGCAAGTATTATATTTACGGAAATATTTTACTTATAAAATTTTAGTTTTTCGTTTAAAAAACGTACATAAATTTCGTAGGTATTTTTTTACAGTTAATTATCATAATATTTAAGTTAATAGGACAATGTAGAATAGGGTGCATCGAGAATTGAAATTTGAACGAAGTATGTGCTTTTTTTAATAAATAAACAATTTCATAAAAACTTCAGGTCTCTCTGGTGGCCAAAGATGGCGACATAAAAATAAAAAAAAAAAAATTGTACCCATATTTTTTTTTCATCCACAAAAAACCATTACGCAAATTTAATTTTCTCCATACAATGATGATGCACCCTAATGTAGAATCATGCGTGAACATTTCTGTCGCCAAAAGTCATAGTGGCTTAAGTGCTTTTAAGTAAAAAATGAGTTTTCAATAGAATCGACTTCTAATCTTTTACTTCGCCCTTACTGGATTTTCTATTATGTTTTTTTTACCGATTTACACATTAAAAACCTTAATTGTAATTTAATTTAAACTTTTCTTCAAGACGGGTCGAAATATTAAAACTTTTCTACTGAAAACTTGCAATTTTGAAGATAAGCCACTATTACATGTAGTAACAGACTTAATCTATTTAATCATTAGTAATTTCATTTATCCATATAAAAAAGCATTTTTAAATAATTTTAATATTTTTATTGTGTGAATTTTTTTGTTTGTTGATATAAATCGTTTTAAGCATAAATTTTTGTCCTCTTTGATTTTGGGAGTTAAAACAATTTTTATGGTATGGTTACTGCAAAACCTTAAAACGGCTACATGTATAAAAAAAAATGTCACGATAATTTAGACTTACAATTATGTCCTCTATTACGTCTTTGTATAGCTCTATGAAACAATATTCGACATTTTCCAATAGTCGGTAACTATAAAATACCCATGATTTCATCCTATGATCTGTAATTAATAATTTATTCATGATTTGGGAGCCATTTTAATTTGCCAACTAACTAAAAGAGTCTTATTTAAATCTATTTAAAAATTTGCTTTAGGGATTCACTAAATTTCAGTCAAACAGCTTTTTAGGGTTCTTTGTTATTTAAAAGGATGACAATAAAAACAATTAAAAAATAACAAAAGTTTCTACATTTTTACTCTATTTTATGCTTTTCAATGAATAAAAACTTACAATATTTTATAGTAATTTTGTATGAGAGCTCCTATAAGGGTGAACGGTCCAACACAAAAAATATAAACTTTTTTTGGTAATTTTTTCGTAATTTTGTTATTTTGTGAGAAAAAACACAAAGTTTTTCACGACCCTAAAACCCTTAAATCGTAAATTTCGTTCATTTATCTTAACGCGTTCTTGAGTTATGGTGTTTTGAAGTTGGTGAGTGATCCTATTATCGAAATCTTTTCTTCTTATTTTTTCGTGAATCGTGGAGAACATACGTGTGATATCTCGAAAAAAATATTTATCTCTATATCTCTATTAAATGTTGGTCGTTTGATTATTTATGTTATGTTTGTTAATGGGAAAATTAAAAAAAGGCTGGTAAAAACATAAAAGTCGTAAAGTCAAACATGGAAGAAAATAAAAAATCAAATTTTTCGTAATTAGTAGCCCCGTATCCATATAAATAATATTTGGCAAATAATCAAAATGCTAGATAGTAGTTCCGAAATTATGGACAGATATTCAACTTTTATATACTTGGATTGGAACCACTGATTAGCAGAGAATGTTTACTATGTAAATATGTAAATATTGTTTATATCCGCTTGAAAGCTTAATACATCACATATGTATAACATTAATATCACCTGGGAAACAAAGTATACAAGTCCGTCTATTTGATTTCCCTCTCTTCGGTTGTTAATTGATTGGTAATTCAAAACGAATACAAACATTATTTTTTTGTACTGGCCTTTTTTGAAGAATCTTGGTAAAGAACACCTTTTCATGGTGGACAATAATTTAAAAGCAACAAATTGAATCATTAGATTGAAAAATGTTTTATTACAAAAAATATTACAATTTAGTACTAAAGAAAACAGTTTAACCATAAATATGTAATAATGGCAACTTTTTTTTTTTTTTATTGTTTCTCAACAGTAAATAAAGGTGTCACCAAATTGTCACCATTTCACCAAACTAATCGATTGTATAATTTAAGTTTAAAATTAGTAGATTTACTTTTCATTTTGGCTAAGAATAAACATTTAACTATACCCTTACACGACAATAGTGACTTACGATAACAAAACACTATCGATATCGATATCGAAAGAGCGCAATTTTCCTATTGTGGTGGGATTTTTATTTTACGATAAAAAAAAAACATTAAAAATGTATTGCGAAAAAGCAATATACCGCCATTTAAAGTTATATATTTCAATGAAAGTAAAATTACTTTCGAAGTTCCCTACTTTAAATGGATAGGTTTTAATGACGTTATTAATATAAATAAAAAAAGAAGCTAAGCACTTGTTATTTTCGAGAGGTAATAAATTCAGAGAATATTTTATAGATAGAGGTTTGTTGCTTAACAGTGATTTAGCATAAATAAAATAAAATCTTCAATTTAGGAATTAGTGGTAGGTATTTAAAAATAATGAAGTTAATTTTGGTATTAATTAAGAACTATGTATTTCATTAACAAACACAATTAATATTTACTCTTTATTGATGAGTTATATTAGCATTATTGAATTATAAATATTTAATTAAAAAGTCAAAAAAAGTAAATACAATTTTAGCGTGTCGGTCAATAAAGGGTCGATAAAAATAACATGTAGGTTACATAATTATTATTAATATGTATATATAGAATTGTGCAATTTGATTTTTCATTTTATTGTGTAATAGAAGTTTATTAACCCTCATCCTGTAAGCAAAAAAATAACGAATTCTGTTTTTTGCGCAAATTTTGCCCAATACAATTTTATTACATTTTGTTACGATTTGTTAGAGTTAACACAAGTTATTCCTGTATTTAAAAAAATTACATTTCTTACTTCTTGTGTTATACTCGTACTTAGTGCTGTTAAACAAATTTACCTCTGGGCAAAATTTGCCCAAAATACAGGATAAGGGTTAATAATTTTATAAATAATGTAAAATGAAGTCGAAAAAATAATTGCGGCAGGATAACAAAAAAACCGTTTGTTAAGTTAGCAACTTTTCCAAACAGTTTTCAAATTATAACGTAAACAAACATTAATTATTGTTACACATAAAATGGGATTATTTAATCATTACAAAAAATAATAATATGCACTGTATATTTAATTATATAATTAAATGAAAAATTTATTAATTAAATTTTCTCTTTTTCTCCTGTGTATGTATAACTACAAACATAGATGTATTTTAGCCGTTTATCCTTAGCCAGTGGTTTTTTTTTTTTTTTTTTTTTTAAAATTACATTCGAGAACAAAATATAAGAGCTAATGGCTAAATTATAATTCAAAACTTAAATCGAAAGATCTGTAAAGTCAGTTTTAGAAGTAGATTGTGATAAGTTGCGAACTTTCATTATTCTGGAACATCCTGTAAATACACATAAATATTTTAAATTATTTTAAGTTTTGTTTTCGTATTCTAAGTCAGTTTAGTTATTTTTATATTTTCATCTTATCTATCTATCATATACTTATCCTGATGGTTAGTTTCGGTCTATCGATAATACCTGTTATTTAAATTATAAATAATAAATATTTATCGATGTACGATCGATAAAAATACCTAAAAAATAATAATAAATATTTATGTTTGAGCGAACATTTTATTTATGCAATCAGTTAAGACTAGAATGGGCTAAATAAATTAGAATATCCATTAAAGAGATATTTGATTTTGTGCATAGCATGCGACTTAATGCATTGTTTATGAATGTTATCTTTGTCAAATTCGTTGAGTAATATTTTCATATAGATTAGCAAATCATAAATAGGATAATTCCACTATTAACAATAATAATAAGTAATTAGTAAAGGGTAACTGCTGGAAATCAGAAATAAAAAAAAAAAACTCCCTAGCCTACCCGTAATAATAATAATAATATCGATGATGGTTATAATATAAATATTTCTTATAATAATCTTATAATATAATCATTAAGGCTTCCAATCTCGGAACATTTTTCCAGAACCGGGATTACGTTGCTGAAAATTTACAATCTTGGAATTTAAAATTTAAAGAACAAATAAATATACTTACATCTACTTAAAAATACATTTTTAATTGAAGGGATGGCTACGCAATAACAAAACGGCTTTGTGTCAATTTTTTTTTTATATATAGGTAACATTCGGACATATTCATGACTCATCTAGCAATAGCTATTTTTCATATAGGCGAGAAACTAGCCTTTATTTTACATTTAAGCGGCAAAATTTTGTAAAAGAAAGTTGTAGATCTGAAAAAACTACATTAAAATGATTTATACAACTTCTTAATAGGGTGAACCGTTACCAAGATATTTAAGATATTTTCCGAGAGCATCCCTTGAGTTTTTAAAATTTTAGTGGTCATCCCTAGGTTGATTATGAGCAATTATGATAATAATAATAAAATTTACCGGTATCGTAATCCCGGGATTGTGAAAATCTCAGCACCGGGATTACGGTGCTAGGAAAAAGCCCGGGATTCCGGGATGGCCAAGGAAAAAGGATCTTAAATAATATATCAAGTTTTTTTCAAAAAATGTTGCTATATTCCTGGATTAGTATCGCATACTTATTCGTTTGAAATCGCCATATTTGTCAGATAAACCTGCTATAGAGCTTGTATTAAGTTACCATGATATTGGAGAGTTATAAAAATTCCAATCCGCGTAAATATAGCTGACTAAATAAAATAATTTAAACAAGTTATTGATTTTATATATATTTCATTCAATATGGTCACGCGCACGCGCCAGCCATTGCTTGTATCTTAGAATGATACAAAAGTGCTAATTATTTATTTATCTTAACTGTAGTTCTTCTATGTATAGTATAATTGTAGGAAATAAAACAATGACCAGTGTCACGTCCCCTAGACTAAGAACGGTTCTTTTGTATCATCCTGATTCAATTATTATTCGATTCTATGTATATAAATCGCTAATCAGCCTAGGTCTAGCCCTAAATTATTTAATTACTAGATCATATTAAGTGACATTTTTCTTGGAGTTAAATAGAAAATTCGTTAATCCCCGAAAAGAGATTATCAACACCTCTGGCTATGTTTAGAATATAATTACTCCGTTAACTCATTTATCATTTATATAATAAATAAATTTTTGCTGGTAGGTAGGTATCTTTACAAAACTTAATAGGTACCTAACGATATGATTCCCTGTGGTTAATTACAAATTAATTATTTGTGAGGTAATTAGAAGAAGAAGAAAAAAAAACGCAAAAACATTACAAATTCCGATATGAATCAATTTTGTGGTATTTTTATGTTGTAACATTCCCAAAATGTTTATCATCTGGTGTTGATCTTTTGTGGCCCATTCCATTACAAAAGATTTGTTTTCGTAACTTAAATTGTTGAAAAAAAAAACCTATGGAGTACACAACACAACAAATTCAATAATAACGTTTAGGTTAGGTTAACAAACTATTATTTACTATTTTACCCACTCCTATTACAGTTTAGTAACTGAAAACAGTGGATAAATCATAAAAATAACTGAAATTGGTATGTAAATTTATCTATTGGTGTGATGTAAGGTAATTATTTGATTTTATTTTGTTTTATGGATTTTAAGATGAGTTTTAATGTGTTTGTCTATAGGTAAACTTGACTTCAAAATCGATGTGATTATGCAAAAGTATGCTTACTCTGGTTCAGTAAGGTTTGAATTGGAAATTTGCAACATGTTGTTTGGATATTTATAAATTTTTGTTTAAGGTCATTAGGGTCGGTCTCTATGGCATAATTATTTGCATACAAACAATACAGGCAAAAAAGTTTTTCTCAAGATTTTTCCATGGTATTTTTTTGGCCAAATAGAAGACTATTTCAGGATCGCTTTCTGAATAATTCAGGTTTTTAGGAAGTTTTATACATTTCAATCTATATATAACTGTACAGCAACAAAAAGCTGATTACCGAACACGTGTATCGTGTAATATGTCACCAGTATAATAATTAATTACTAGAGTCAACCTTGCTGGTATGAATTTATTTTATCCAAGACCTGTATGTGTTCTAGTCCTGTTAGGACTAATGGTTTAGATAAATTTATCATAACAAGAAAATAGCCATCAAGCAGCGAATAATAGTCCTCCACTTATAGTTGAAATTAATCTGAACCACTGATTGATGAAACCAATTTTAATGTATAGAAAGTCGTCTATAGTCAGCTAATAAACAAATTTTATAAATAATTATTATGGCACATTTAGGATTTTGTGGTTTTCTGTATATAAAATAATTGTTGCAATAAGGTGTGTGCAGACAACATACACATATGCCGCCGTCGTGTTTTTTTCCTTCGATTGTAGTTAACAATCTCTGCAACATTTATATCCAGTTTACTTTTGAACCAGATTTATTTTGTTCACATATTGGTACCTATAGACGAGTGTGTCTCAATTATCTAATTGAAACGTGCAATGATCTTGCGCAAAATTATATTTCCTAATAATAAACATTCAACTTCAGCACAATTTTATAGATATTTTGCTGTTGATGATGCTTCGTTATTATATAGTTGACCAGACATCAGAAACATGTTGTGCGATTATATAATTAATTGCATTTGTTGCCTATCGTTTTTGTGTGCGATGCCGTACCCAAAATATTATTTCCCAGATTGGAATTCTAGGTAAGTTGAAGTTTCATTATTTCAAAAATAGTAGGTTAGTTTTGAGATGTTTTTTTTAAAGGTTCTATTGGAAAAATAGTTTGGTCGTCAAATAGGAGTGATGTCATGGCTGAGTACTTGAAATGGATCCATAGTCCAGTAAGGGATCAAAACGGCTAGAGAATGGGATAAAACGATGAGTTGTATATGATGAACCGGAAATTATCTAACTCAGAAGATTAGAATAGACATGTAAGGCGAATGAATACAAACAAGATCCCAAAGAAGGTATAAGTAATGGTAAAAGGATTGGTCGATGGAAAGGTGGTTAACGAAAGCGTTGGAAAGTTCCGTAGATATAGATAGCAGGAAACTGTTGTATATGAATAATTGGAGAATCAGGACGATTGGAAGCAGTTCATAAAGGAGGCCAAAACCCAGCCCAAGCGCCATATAGGAGCCTGCAGGAGAGGAAGATGGGTGAGTACCTACCAAATTTAAATTTTCATATGTAATTTAAAATAATTGCAAAATGAAGATAATCAGTCTATGAACTAAATTGTCTATAAAAAAATTACTTTTATTTTTTACAAAAGTTAATAGAGGAGTAAAGAATTAAAAAGACTTCTAAGTATATTTTTTGAGTCCCATTTCAATAGTGAATTCTATAAGAATCGTTCAATCTATCAATTTTCGTTGAATTTTTGGATGCAATGCACTCCATGGTGAGGTAATACGAAAAAAACGTTTGGCGCCCACTGTTGGTTAATGTAATCTGATAATGTTTGGTAGGTTATGTATAAATGCGCAATGTTTTTTTTCTTTCATCTCAATATATTCATATAAACAAATTTTGTTTTCATTTCATACTGGTTTTATCGATGAAATATGCTTTCAATAGAACAGCCTTTTGGAAAGTTGATCTATCTCTAATATCTAATATGAAAACATCTAAGAGTAACAGTAAATTGAATACCGCAAATACCATACAAATAACTGAGTGGGGTACATTTTTCCACCATTTGGTGCGACAAGCTACGCACGTTTTATCGGCTTTAAGAGTGTTTGAAAGGGGAAGCACATGATTGACCATATATTATATGATTGAAAGCTGTGCAACTCGTTGATTATTGTACTATTATTATTATAGCCAAGCCAACGTATGTTTTTGATGTGTGTTTGCAATATGGGTAACACTACATTGAAATTGAATAGAATCACAGTGAAGAAATTCATAGTGGGAAACCGATTTTTTTTTTTTTTTTTTTTTGGGGGATACCTAATGGAAAAGTAGTGATTGGTTTGGTATATTGAAATCAATTGAGCTTTAACCGTTGGTAGTGCAGTAAAGACGATTGTGTATTAGTGTATTAGAAAATTTTCTAAAGGTAAGAAGGAAAATAATATAATCTTGGTGATATAATCAAAATGTGAATAGGAACAAAGAAATTTCGATCGATTCGAGTGCAATAAACTGCAGTTTCACAATTATAGATCTATAAGTGATTATATAAGTTTTTTTTTCTTCTTTTCTTTGCGACTTGTGGTTTAGCTAGATTGGCTATCATGATTAAATTGGTTACATAATTTCAAAACCGAACAATATATAATGGACATTATAGATTTGAATTGTTGATATATAGACAGCCTGTTTATTATCGTTTCATTATTAAATACCTATTATAGCAAGTGTTAAACCTTAAAGATCTTAGCGAACAATAGAAATTAAAATGCATAGCTCCTATGTTTAAATAATAATTTAGTTAAAAATCTAATTACGTAATTTCTGTAATATTTAAAAGTCTATTAAGGAGTGGATTAAAATAGTTCTTTACCGTATGTTGTTATTTTTTTTTATTTTACGTAGGCAATTTATTAAAACGACATTTCTTTTTTGACTATGTAGCTATTGGTGGGTAATTACATTTTCCTCGACATAGCTATTAAAAATCTCATTTTGAGTAAAAAAAATACAGGAGACAGCCCTTAGCAAAATTTCATAAACGATAAGAAAGGATTAAAAATCAATTCCTCTTGGAATACGGCAGCTATGGGTTAGTTCATTTCTAACAACTTGTCGAATTGTATCAATGCTGTAAATGAGATAAATGATGAACTAGCTCGAGAAAGATTTTCTTTGACCAGAGCCAGCAATTAGGATACCGTAAAAATTGATAGAATTTCCGCAAGGGAACATACTGGAGGTGAGTTTAGGAACTTTATAAAAAATGTTTACCAAGTGCTTAGTTGGGTTCATTAGGTCAAATTTTCACAGGACATTAATAATTTAACCCTAATCACACCAGGTTGTGAGTTGGGGTCACATTTTATTTTGGAAAATTTTAAATTCTTTTATAATTATGAATTGAATAAATGTATGACTATGTATATATAGAATAAAATTGACCAATAACAGTTTCATTTAGCATAAATTTACGTAAATTATTCTCATTAAGTAAAATATCTCCATATTTTGTTTATCATAAAAATAATCTGGTGTGATTAGGGTTAAGAAAGCACTAGTTGTTATAGTATAACGAGGAAGATGCGAAGTATAGGTAGAATCTAGTAAATACAGGTTTAAAAAAACCATACGATTTGCTTAATTTCATTTTCAATTAGATTTATGACGTGAAACTGCAGAAGCTGGATTTATATATCCATGTGTTTTGTATAGGCAGTTTGTACATATTATATGTAACACGTCAAAATAACAAAAGCAAAAGAAATGTTGACTTTGACGCTGACTCAAACTCAAAAATTATGCATCCCACAAAAAAAGATAGTTTTTATAGATTAAATGATTGGCTTTAACGTTTAAGTTTAAGATGATGAAAATCGGTTTATTTTTGAAAAAGTTATTAGCATTTCAGTGATTCAGTAGATATTACTAACATTTTCAAGTTGCTAAAATGTAGGTAACGGTACATTTTCGGACAATGGTGCTAGTGATATTTTTTTCATAACACTAATCTCTTTAAACGTCCATATACATTCGGACTATACTAAATAGATCACCCTGTATGGTGAACATTAGGAAGCTGTAGATGTATAGGTAACTCTCGTATAATGCAGAGGTTAGGTTCCACAAAAATGCCGTGTTATATAAATTCGCGTTATACAAGGAATAGAGTTTGAATGGTTTTTAATTATTTCGACTAATTCTCAACGCAGTCCAGAAACCATGACACAATTGTAGACAAATATACATACATATTTATTATATTATATTTTAACCGTAGAGCCCTGTTGAAAAAAAGTTCATAATCCCACGTTGTAGTGTGGAAAAAACATTTGTTTGTTTAGAAAAATTTGATTTTTTTTGAAAAAAATATTTAATTCGAAAAAATATAAAATAGTAAAAAAGTAAACAATCCATCCATAAAGCCATAAAGGGCTGTGCCTACATTTTTTATAAAATGTATCTGTGAATTTTCCAAAAAATGTAGGTAGGTACCGTCTTTTATAAATTTGTGGAAAATTTTTCGATATTATTTTGTGACAAAAATAATTAAAATAATCGAAACAAACGATGAAAATATTAACATAACCAATAACTCGATAATAATAATTCGCACTAAGCAGAATAAATTTCAAAAAGTACATTCCCATATGCTAAATGAACTGTGTGTAGAAATCTACACCCTAATGTAGGGAAGTAGAAGTCGTCGAAAATTCGGACCCCATTTATGAATGAGTATCTGCAACCACTCGATTTTTCTTTATTTCAATGATAAAATAAAAGTCACAAAATTTCAGTTCACCAACTTTAGCGGTTATCGAGATATTTGCAAAAAAAAAAAAAAAATGTAGTTTTCTACACCAACAGGGCTCTACGGTTAAACAATATTTTAAGTGAAGAAATCAGTTTCCAAATGGAAATTTTAAGACCGCGTTATACAAAACTGCCACCGCATTGTACAAGGGACGTCCACAATTTCAAAACTGCATTGTAGCGAAAACGCGTTATACGAGAGTTACCTGTAGGTACAGATTGATCAAATTACCTGCATGCAGGATTTGAATTTTCATGTAGATTTGAAATGATTTAAAGTGCCATTAAGTTTAATTACATAAGATTCATAATCTTACTACCCGGTAAATTACAGAAATATATTTTATTAAAAAAAATTCATCATCAGAAATATTGCACACACACACACAAAAAAGATATGTATGATACCGAAAAAATGATGCGATGGGAATTTTTCTTTTAATTAATCTCATTCAACTCTAAACAATAACATTTAGTTAAAAAGATTGTCGCATAAAATAGAAACTGTTACAAAGTTCTCAAGGTCATTTCACTCTGTATCTTGTGTGACCTTTCCAAAGAGCTATTACGTATTTTCCATACATTAGCCTACTTCTCATTACACACATTTTTTTTTCTTCTTAGTTATATTATTATTTAAATTGTTACGTTTTTAACGATTCATTTATTTAACCTATAACGATATCACATAACACTTAACAGCACGCACATAAATATGTAATTTTTTTTTTAAAAAAAGTTAAGTGCGAGATTAGAAAAATTAATATTCCGCAAGAGGCAAGACTTTAATAAACGGACCAAGATTGAATTAGCGCTTTTTACTAATATGTTGATTATTTTTTTTCACAATAAATGTAATTCACACGCACAGCCTTAATTAAATTACCTACATGTATTCAATAATGAAATGACATTGGACAATATATTTATTGTTATGAAAATAATACGCACCGCACCGCATCCAAATAATACACATAGTGTTAAAGAAGTGAATGTGTGTTGTTTATTTTCCAAATTAGTTAATGTTTATCAAAATTTAGTTAGGTCATTAACATTTCAATTTATTTTTGTTTCTCAGTCATAATATAATATGTGATGCCATACATAAATGTCTTGAGCCATTATTTTCTCGTGAACTATTAATTCGCACGTCATACCTATACAATTTTTTTTATTTTTTTGAATATCTAATTAGTCAGTGAGCAGTAGTATATTGTTTTTTCTTAATTTAAAAATAATAGGGAGATGCTAGATGCCTATGTATGTACATAGTAGTTGTATTTATGTAAATATTTTCTATATTACTTGCGCTATAAATGAACATAAAAGAAAAAGCAATGACAAAAAATACACTAGGATTTTTTTGAAATTGCAAGAGTTTTTTTTAAACATCTCTCTCTCTCTCTCTCTCTCTCTTTCTTTATCGGTTCGAAAAGCCTATTAATTAGTATTGTGTTAGGTACTTTCGTACTTTCAAACAGTATGCGTGAGAAACACTTATTTATTTATTAATTTTTGTTAATTATGATATCTAGAGAGTACTAAAACCCCTACAAATATCTGTTATAATGATTAGTATTGCTAATAATAGAAGACCTATAAGTAAAAAAAAATAAATAAAAAACTGAGGTAAAATCATAATGGTTAAATTGAAAACAGAAAAATGAAAACCATCAAATGCAATCCCGATTAATAAATATAGTTTATAATATGTTAGTTAGTTAGTTAGTAGTGGTGGCGACCTTTGCGCAGAGACCATCTAGGGTCCATAGCGTTACCACTTGCAGTTGCCTATGTCGCCCTTACTACGGTTGCGATTTGGGGAGTTTGAGTACACCTGTCTCCACTGCGAATTTTATGAGGCTCCTCATGTTACAGGTCGAGGCCGCTCTCAGATTGTGTAAAAAGTAGTCTCCTAAAATTCTGTCTCGCTCTCGCAAGGGCGGGGCAGGAACAGAGAAGATGTTCTAGTGTTTCTTTCATTCCGGGTTCTTGGCAGTGCCTACACAGGTCAGTCGGTATCAGACCGATCCTACATGCATGGTCTCCCGTTTGAGTAAGTTCTTTGTTTTCTTCAGGTCGAAATTTCCCCACATGGCTTTTGTGGTTCTACAAGACTCTAGCTTGTCCCATAATGTATAATACTGTCACAAATTCACTGCCTTTAATTGTATAATACTTATCGTACAGTTCTTTATATTTTGACTATGTAAAGTAAAGCGAAAGACGTCAAAATTATAATTAATCACACAAATTTTTGGGGCCAGTGACTTTTTTCAGATCGTATGTGATATCCATTTCATAATTCCACACAGAAGACTGGGTGGATAGATGAATTCATGGGACTTCATTATTTTATGATAATTTAATTATTTGTCTCATCTATCAAATATAAAAAAACAATTATTTCCCTTTCCTTACATATTTACCTATCATTTAGGATTATTTCTACTATTATTCTTACTGATCTCTTAAAATCGTATAAAATTACTTCCATATACGACCAACCTATACACAATATACAAATCATATTGGTTAATTTATTAAAAAAAAAAATTCAAATATTAGCTGAAGCAACTGCAAATATTGATCAATGATGTAAAAACATATTAAATAATTTCTGATTTCAATGACAATAACAACCTGTTGAATTTTATTATTATGAAAACATCTTTTTCTAAAGAAAAAAAAAAGCTTAAAAAGAGTTGCGCACCTTTAGGTACATATTACTAGAAAATATTGGAAGTAAGAAAATTTTAATAAAACTCATTAAAACATAACAGACAAATATAAATGACATTGAAGGCGTATATTTGCTAAATAAATTAAATATAGTATAGTTTTGCGAAAATCAATTAAATTTGGAATTTATCTTTGAGAACAATTTAATCATATAACTGTAGGTGTAGCTATATGTGTATGTAACTAGATAGGAAATATGTAGAATCATTCCTCAACTACATATGTAGTCTCTGATTCTGCGACCAACAAGATAAAATGAAAACGTGATAATGTTGCTTACAGAATCAGGAGGGTGATGAGCTTTCCAAGCATTCTCCTTACTAACCCATATGGAGTTTTCTATTTCACATCTTTCAGTTAGAATACATTCGTATTTAAATTTAATGCCCATAAAAATCAATGGACGCCTGGTGTTCTGTTTATTTTGTATTTGTTCCATTATTAGCAACTGTATAACTATGGTGGCATCTTTTTGACTAAAATGGAAGTTATATTTACTTAATGATGATTGATAAAAAAACCCCCTAGTATCTATTTGGCTAATTGAAAATTCAATGTTTTGTGATTTCTTCACATTTTAGACATTTGAACAAGGTAGAAACCATGTAGTACATTAATTTCGCTCGTCTTTATACTATAGAGACGATAACTGAAGAACGCATTGATCTAAAAACTTAAAATTTAGACAGTAATTTTTTAATGTGCACGATCTGTTTGGTTTTATAGATGGGTAAATTTCCTCACACATTCGAATTCCTTCCATTAAAATTTTGTGTGTGTTCTTTCCATGTTTTCTTCTTAACTGTAGTCTCTTCTCCGCGTTACTAAAAATAAAAACTCCGTGTCACAATTTTAGAATATTTAATATACGCTATACCCTATTACGAATACCACGTAACAGGATTTTTGGTCATTTTCAGGTTTTGATGTAATTTTATGTACATACATCGATTTATGAAATAAAAAAAATGCCTTTTCTAAATTGAATTTGTGTTTTATCAGAACGTATTTTGTGATACCCTGTATTAGCTTTCACACCGAAAACAGAAAACACCGAACAAGTTTTTTTGCGTTTCCAAAATACTATAATTTTGCTGATACGTGGTATTCACATTAGGGTAGTGATATTATATTAAGCTTTCGTTAAAAACTAACAACAAATTGCCTTTTACATTTAAGCAAAATCAAAGCCAATATACTCAATCGATCTTACAAAGAGAATGTGGAAAATTGTTTTTAGTTCAAATATGTGAAAGTATATCGTTTGCCTTCACTTGGCAGCCTTTTTATACTGCGTAATAACCCTAAAGATCACAAAAGGGGCCTATCAAGCGCTGTTAAGATATCTATTGAAAATCATTTTCATTCATTTTTAGAAAAACAAACAATACGCGTTCTAATTGCTACATGATGAAAAGCAAACCATTACTATTTATGTAGTTGATCGGTTGATCGGTGTAAATATCATAGATTAGATATATCAACCTATTTACTCTGTTCAGTTGTGCATTTTCGTTTAATAATGCTCTACTTTTGAAGTGTAGCTGTACAAATTTATGAACAATTTTATTCAAAATAATAATAAAAAAACAATTTTCTGGATTTTTGCAATTCTCAATTTTAAAGAATGATGGCGCGATCAGACTTAAAAATTGGAAGTAAAAATAAGCTTTTATTTGTATTGTAGTAAGAGGTTTGCAAACCGGGTCTAACAGGTCCCTTTCGTGCCTTTACGTTAGTAAAATATTTCTTACTCTTTAGGGACAAACCGTTAACCCTAAAGCGTAAATTTTTTTTGTAACACAAACGAAAGAGTGAGTATTGCAATTGTTGTGGAAAACTCCATAAAACTTAAAAATAGTAAAAAAAACTTCGGTTGAAAAAGTTTTTCGTTTAAAAGTTATAGGTTTTTTCTTGCTTAGCTGAGTCCAACGGACTCTGTTGTGCGTTTTAGAGTTAATGATGATGTTGTGATGAGTATCCATATGTACATATATAAAAAAAAACGTACTTACGTTTATGTATAATGTTCCATATTCCTTAATTCAATTCAAATGGTAATGAGCACAAATTTCTGCCCTTCACTTATGTTACATATCAAATCAAAATTACTAAAATCACAGAGGTATCGAATTGCAATTAATTACGCAAACAGCCAACATATAAGCAAAAGTAGATATAAAATTTCTAACGAAATGACAATTTTTTTTTTACTAAATCCAAACTAGATATTATATATAAAGTAAATTTAAAGCAAGTTTTTTGTTTTAATTATGATTACACTTTTTACTGTAGCAACTGCAGATTATGTAAATATAAATACATATAAGAAACTATACATAATTGTACTATATACATATTTAACTAAAGAAGTAGTAACAGATGATTACAACATTTAATCATTATTAAAATGATAATTTAAGGTAACACGAACATAATTAATGAATTAGGTAGGAACAATAATAACAGTAATTAGAAGTGAATTATAATCCTACCTACATGTAATATTAAATATTTCGATTTTTAAATATTTTCTTAATGAAATAATTTCAATTACAAATTATGTAGGTATAAATTATTTATATTTTTACGCATTTTCGTTTGGAATTCACTATAGGTATAATTTAGCAATTAGCAGTTTGTATTTGTCTTGTTAATACTTTGTTTTACCTCTTCAAATCTTACTGATGTGATTATTGTAATATTTATAAATGTAATACATGTACTTATATTAGGATGGATCGAAATTGACTAAAATATCAAATCTTTTAGGTATACTAATTTTAATTGCATATCTTTTTTTTATATATTTTAGGCATATGGCAACTACACGTGTCATTCTAAGCCATCCATGGCGAAATGGTAAATTATCGAAAGGCGGCGATCTAGACGACGATTTGGGTATGAGTGAAAAAGTTCAAATAATTGCTAGAAAAGAATTGCGCGAAGACAAATCGGCACGTGAACAATGCATTCAACAGTTACGGGAATGGTTAAAGAAAAATGAAAATGTTCAAAATGTCAGAACGGATGATAAATTTTTGTTGCGTTTTTTACGTGCAAAAAAGTTTAGTGTACCAATGGCCGAACAACTATTACTTAAGTACCTGAATTTAAAGCGAATATTTCCAGAAATGACTGCGAATTTAGACTTTTTGAGTCCACCGATGAATGAAATATTTTCAAATGGTTATTTAATTGTGTCACCGGTTAGAGATCAGGGACGACGTGTCATTATTGCCCGAGCAGGTAATTTTTACTTAATTTTTTTTTTATCGTTAGAGAGAAAATATAAAATGAGGAAAATATTCAAGATGGCGATTATATTAAAATATTTTTCAAACGCTAAAAACGCGTGAATTTCGATGTATCACCTCACTTCATTACATATTATACTAACAGGGACATTCCCTGTTCTATATTATTTTGTAATAAAATCCAGCATCCACTATTAAATAAAAAATGTCTTTTAAGGAAATTTTGATCCACATCGATACAACAGTGCTATGCAGGCTAAAGCTCATTTTATTGCATTTGAAACACTGCTGGAAGATGTTGAAAATCAAGTTGTTGGTTTTACACATATTGGCGACTTAACCGGCATCACACCAGCTCATGTAACAAATTGGAAACCAAATGATTTTGCACGCATACTAAAATGGGGTGAACAATCATGGCCGGCTCGTCACAAAGTTATCCACTGCGTCAATGTACCGCCAACCGTAAAGTTTATATTGGATTTTGCAAAATCTCGGGTTAGCAGTAAAATTAAGGAACGGTTTATAGTACATAGTAATGTCAACAGTCTTCATAAGAAAATCGATCCGGCATGTTTGCCTGCTGAACTTGGTGGTACAATGCCAATAACTGAAATGGTTGAATTGTGGAAAAGAGAATTGGCAGCGAAACGGGATTTGGTTATTAGTTTAGATAAAATGAAACTTATTAGTGACAAAGAAATCATAACACGACATGATAAACGAAGCAATAATTCAATGAAGGCTCATGTTGATTCGATAGCTGGAAGTTTCCGGAAATTAGAAGTTGACTAAGTTAATCAGTTTAGTAAACATTTATCTCTATATAATTAATTATTTTGTATTGCTGTAAGGTATTTTTATTTAATTATTTAAATAAACCACATAATTTTGGTGTTTTTTTGATGTTTTATTGTTTTTTTTTGTTGAAAGTATGTTATAAAGGGTTTTAACCTGTTAATGAATAAAATAATACTATTTTTAATCAAGTACTAAAGTAAAATTAATTCAGAACATTAACAACATCTTGCCAGTGTGGCCAACGGGAGAGTGTATCAAACAGTGCTGCGCCATCTTTGTTTAACTTAAATATATTTCGTACTCCATAGATTTTGTATTTTTCTGACAGCTTTTTTCGGCGAACCGATTCTCCAATCAATGCTAGTGCCTCGTTTAATTGATTTTCGGGAGGAGGCTTACTGGTGAAATTACCTTAAAAAAATAATATAGAGAACTCGTTTTTATATTCCGTATCGATGTTAGGTTGTAAGTTTTGGAAAAAAATAACACAATTTTGAGAAACACGATTTTTTAAATTTTCGAGTTTTCTATTCGATAATAATTATTTGGGGAGAGAAAATTTGTTAATATTTAAGAATATTTCTTATCAATATTTAGCTTTTCGACAAATATTTGACATTATGCCGATATTGTCCATAAATAATAACAACATAAGTATAGCAATAGACCATAAAAAAGTTATATTTCGAAAGGGATGCTGAAGTTTTTGTTTTCATTACCTTCATGTTAGGGTCTCAATCATCAGTAAAGAAGAAATAATTGGCTACGTCGTTTAATGTAAAATAAACGTTTAAAGTAAAATATTAGTTCGTGTCACAGTGCTTAATAAAAGTAATTTACCAATAACTGGTTAGAGTCTGGAGTTATTTTATCTATCAAGATTGAATGGCCTTGGTACTGTTGTATGGTACTATTTGAAAAAAATTTAAATTTAACGTACCTATTAAACCAACGGTTAGAGATGAATTTTTGGGAATTTGAGTGAATTCACTTTGATAAGACCATCCTCTGATTTCATATGTTAAACCATCACCACCGATCAAGAAATTATATGGAATGTTCATATTATTTTTCTAAAAATAAATTTAAAAAAAAAAAACAATTTCAATATAAAATTTACATTTTCTCACGACTCATTCAATTACTCACTTGCATTTCTCTCAGTACCACAGCACATTCATCGAAGGTACTGCAAAACCTCCCATTTGTATGCGACATAATAACATGTATAACATGGGATCCATATAATTTAGGTCCAGATGCAATATTTACTGATCCCCATATATCCCGTTCAACCAACTCGAATGATAATCGTACCGTATATGGACGACCTTCAGATATTAGCAAATATGTTCCAATTGTTGCACCAGAAATTACAAATGCAATAAAACACAGCAGAGCAATATTAACGTCATGGCCTCTTCGAAGAATCTGCTGACCAAGTAATGGGGTGAATTCGTCTGATTCGATATTAAGAACTCGAGCTCTGTCGCTATCTAAAGTTTAATAAAAAGTCATACAAATTATTATTAAAAACACATGACTTTTTAATTTATATTTATTATTTTAAAAAAAGGTTCGTTCCGTTAAAATTTGGTATGTCTATAATATTTGCAGCACTTGTTTCTCCTGGAAACCTTACAATAATATTTTTTTTAAAGTTAATTAATTGTAGGCTAAAATTAAAAAAAAAGTTTTTAAGTTAAAAAAAACAATTTCTTTTGCTATTGATTTTGCTTCCACACACTATAAAATGAGTGGCAAGGGAGGAGAGGGTGGGAAAGGGTGGAGAAAAGTGGGAGAAAGACGGGGAAAAGTGGGAGAAAGATGGGGAAAAGTGGGAGAAGGGTTATGAAGAGTGGTGGAATGGTGGAGAACGTTGGGGAAAGGTTTGAAAAAACGAAGGGAAGGATATTTTAGTGTGAAAGCCCCGTAGGTTTATTTAGCAGCCTTTTTTAAAGGGAATCCAGGGGTATCTTTTTTCAAATTATGTCATTTTGTGCTAATTCTATGTTTAAAAATTAATATCTTCGATACCATGCTATAATGAAACTGTTTAAGTTTGCTTTTACAATGTATTAAAAGATAAAAACTAAAAAATTATTATTCAATATTTTTTTTATTATATTTAATTTTGGAATTTAAGTAGGTATTTATTTCTAGATTCCAATTTTTTCTTTTAAGATCGTTTTTAATTTTAATTATTTTCTTAAATTAATTTATATTAAATTATTTAAATATATTTCAGAATAATATTTTTAACTTTTAGGTATTTAAGGGATATGAGGGAACTTCGGTTTATTATTTTTAGTTTAATTTTAGCAAGCCGGCTCTAGGTTAGTTTTTATTTTATGCTTTATAAATGGGAATGACGTGGGAATGATTTTATTATTTGCATGCAAAAGATTATCTATTTCGATGCTGGCCAAACATGGCGTCAGAGCAAAGTGCGACATAGGAGAATCGGTCCTGATAATTCGTACTGTTCAATAAAAGAATTTTTAGCTTCAGTGGATGTGTGTCATATATGTAGATTGTAACTAGTAACAAGAAATTTAAAAAAATAGATACTTAATAGATTTAAATAAGAAAAAATAGCATTCAAGTAGCAATAGTATGTATGGACGTATACATATGTACACTAAGGCCTCGATTTGCGTCGTTTAGTAAATACTAAATAATTACCTTTTAACAGCACTGATTCTAGGCGAATATCATTTCACATCTATTATGCGATAATTTTAGTGGAACCCATTAAAAGAAGCTATAGAAATACTATGGTAATAGATAATTTCGATTTGCGTCGCCTTTCTATGGAACCAATTAACGACGCAAATCGAGGTCTTTGTTCAAAAATATTTGTTAAAGAACATACCTGCCATTGTTATCAACGAATTATAATTCGTCGAATATAAATATCGCCATCAATTCGATAGCCCCAATTTGTGAAAAAATTCCAAAATGTTTAGTCTACGCCCGACTAATTCTTATCCTGTTGTTTTACTCTCTCGCTTCACGTACAATAAATTTTGAAGATTCCATAAAATCTTTGATCATATTTATATAAATTTGCACTCTGAATTCCACCATCAAAGTAAAATAAATTTTCAAACTGTTTTTAATTCAGCAACGAAACTGTGCTTGCAAGAATGATGAACGAGAACGTGCAACTCAAAAATTTCTACTGAAAATTAATAAAAGTTGCATTTAGTAATTGATATATAATTGTTAGATATTTGTTTATATAATATAAATGTATGTACATTATATAAATATTGTCAATAGATTATTATTATTATTTTATACTCTGGTTCTGGTAGGAAATACATAGATATGCAAATAATACGTATCGTATGAATGTATATTGTATATGTAGCAAAGATAACAGATTTTTGTGCTCTTAAACTATAAAATATTTATCGGACATTAAGTACATAGGTCGAGATATTTTATATGAAATTCTGATATTTACTTAATTTGAATTTAATGGAAGGCAATAGGTATTTTAAGAATTAATCGAAAGTTAAAAAAAACTGGCGTTTAATTTACTTAATTAAAATTTTATGAATTTGAATAAGAAAAAATGCCTCGTTAAGGAAACAACGATGATAATGCGGTTTTAGTCGAAGAAGCTTGATTTTGTTTTTAAGAACTATAGGAAGGAGTTTAATTTTAAATTTATATGTATTATATATATCTATAGCAGTAGTTCTATACAAAGGAAGTCCAATATAACGAACGATATAAAACCAAGCCCATTCGTTATGTAGACATTCGTTATTCGGACTTAGAAAATTCTAAACCATAATAAACCAAAAAAGTCCTATTGTTTCTAAGATTGTTCATGCATAGTTGAAATT
>JANSTT010020020.1:0-10310 GCA_026745375.1 Platyura marginata | reverse complement strand
AGTATTAAGGGGCGTTACAAACTCCGTACCAAAGTTATAATACCCTTCGATTAACATCATACGGGTATAAAAAGGTTCAAATATTTAGAAATTCAATGAACTAAAACTAAATCATTGCTAGATGATAGCCGTTCAAAGGAAAACTTTTGTGATTTGTAGTTTTTATGGCATTTTCATTTGACTATACAAAATTTGTCTCCCAATGTTCCAGTCCAAATATTTTTGGTATTATTCTAAATATGGAATTTAAATTCTATTACGTCCAGACGACCTGCTGACACCAATATAAGATCTAATTTAATTTGGAATAATGACACCTATACTAGTACAAAACTGAGTATAATAAAATTGTAGCTTAAAATATCGAACAAGTCATATGAAATTGCACAAACATTGGTGGAATAATGATCCAAATCCAAAGGGAACACTGTTTCAATGTGTATCATCTAAAGTTCTAAAGTTCGAAAGAAAAAAACAAATTTCTGACCAAAATATGTAAAAAATGCATATAGAAAATATTTCGTCGCTGCGCCATAAAAAAGCGCTAGCAGTAGAGGAAAAATTGTAATTTTTGCTGTGCATTGACAATATTATCTAAGTTATTGTGACCGAATTTGTTAATTGAATCAATTAGAAGTCATCTTCATTCATTTTATAAAAATGTCTTACGGAATAATCGACTTTTTATTAACAAAAAACTCCACATAGCACTTTTTCCCAACGAAAAAATGCCCAATATTTTCGGACCATTTCGTTTATTTCTCACACATTGCGCTTTTTCCTAAATTCTAAACTATTTGAGATACTATATTTTGTGTTTTTGAAGCTGATTAGTAATTCAAAATTATAGAAAAAAAAAATTCAAAAATTTCCACATAGTGCCTTTTCTTGCGTAGCGACGATTTGCAAAAGATTTGCGAGTTGCAAATAATTAATCTAATTTGTTGCAAAAATAAAAATGAATTATTATTTAACGTAAAAAAATCCCGTTTGATCATAGTCATTTTCCAAAAATGTAAGCGTCAAGGTCTGAAAAATCCAAGTAATTACACAATTATTACAATACCATCAAAATTAAAGAAAAATTAAAATGCCTTCGAATCCCAACAAAGATATTTTTTTTAAAACTCTTATTACATAAAATAGCAATTTGGCTATTTTCTGGAAACATTTCGGCTCCACAGTGCATGTGAGGGAGCAACAAAAAATTATTAATCGTTAGTATTTTTGAAGAAAATTGGAAAGCAAATTCTTGCTATCTTCCTTAGAAATCGAACAAAGATTATTTTAATAAATTTAATTTTTTATTTAACTGTCCCCTAGATTAACTTCAGGTTAACTTTTGAAAAACAAAATTATACCACCACAAACATATAAAGAATTCCTGAATAAAAATTAAATATCGTTTTTCACAATTGGAAGCTCGATAGAATTTTCTGCTTGTGTAAAATATTTAAATAATTTTAAGTTCACTCTGTATTTCCAAAAATAACTGTAATCAAAATAATACTAAAACAGGAATCATTGCATTAAGCACTTGAGAATAGGGATATTATTATTATTTATTATGCAGGGCGTTCGGTTGTGTTATGTAAACCTTTAAGGAGGTGGTAGAAGATTTATTCTCTAAGCCGAAAATATCAGGGTTTTATTTGTGCAATACGACCAGTTATTTTTTTGGTAGCACTTCCATAACCGCTGGTACTCCTAAACTAAAATATCTAGGCTAAGGTACTGTGTGCACCTAATTTTGATATAAACCATTCATTTACTCGAAAAATAATCGCAATGTAGAAAAGATGACTATGACAACAATTATAGATAATATAATAATGAAGATTTCATTCATAGACCAAAAAGTTCGACGACCTACCGTCATGGCGCTGCAATCAATTTTATGTATTTTCTAGAATTTTTAATCATTTACTCGAAAAGTATTTAGATTACGGAAAAAATGAATATGACGAAAATGATAGAGAATTTAAAAAATGATAAGACCCAAAAAAATTCCCCAGGCAATTATTTCTTCTATATTCGTTTTTTATAAAAATTTTAACTTAATTTTGACAATATTTTTGAATTACGTTACTACCTCCTTCTAGAAGCTTTACATAACACCACGAAACACCCCTTATATGAATGTTCAATGATCATTGCATGTTTAATTGACTGGATAAACAAAAATTACAATCAAGCCTTTCTCTCAACCAGATCGTGTTTGTAAAAATGTTTAAGATTCTTCATACAATGACAGTTCTACACACGAACAACCCAAAAATTATATTTTAAAAACATTCGTATTTTTGGAACAGACCAAATAGTTATAAATTCAACCGTTGTGGCACTACAATCAATTTTATGTATTTGAATCATTGTCAGGATTTCTCCAATATTTAAAGGGAGTAGAGAAAAAATTATTATTATTATTAATGGACATTTTTTCTAATAGCCCAGCTAATCTTCAGTTTGATGTAATTTGTATGCATTTTCTGTATTTGCTGAAATTATTTATTCAAATAAGAATAATAAATAAATGAATAAGGACAAAGTCATAGATAATAAAAAAAATTAAATTTCTCTTAAAAATGAAAAAATTATCTACGATTCCGATATGGAGCTACGATCCTGTTTAAATAATTTTATGTATTTTATGAACTATTCATGCTTTCTTCCTGTTTTTTTCTTCATCATAAATTTAGACTTATTGAAAATAATTTCTAATTTAAAATGAATCGAGACATTACAAGTTTTCTGAGAAGAAAATATTCAGTATGGATTATAAATTTAAATTTCTCAATGAATGTTATCGGTTTTTTTTTTTTTTTGGTAATTTCATTAATGTTACCCAAACCCAGAGGTTAAATAAATAGATATTGTATAGTCATAAAAAATGCTGTTCTACATATTTGGAATTTCGTGTAGTATTACATAAAATAAGACTGAATAATAAATAATCGCATAATGTACAACTGGAGATTTTTTTTTTTTTTAATTTTCAGTAATTATAATCCAAACAAAAGCATGTGATCTTGATCAAACCCAACATGGCTGTAGAATTGATAATGGTGCGTGCACATGTGCCTTTGGTTGTAAATCAGAATTTCGCTATTCAACACGTAAAGAATGTCAAGATGCACTAAAAGTTTGTTTTAATTTTATGTTTTCAATTTATTAGATTTGATTTTGATTTTTTTTTTTTTTCGTAAATTTAAAGGGACGCACAAATGATATATGCAGCCGAGCACCTTGCAGAAATAAAGGTTCATGTATACAAGTGTCTGGTGTGCCCGGTTACAAATGTCGATGTGATGGCACTGGATTTTGGGGTAACCGATGTCAGATACTGTGTCCAGGCGTCGATCATCATCTAACACAATATCCATACGAATGCATTATGATTTAAATTTATGTTACTTATTCTAAATAAACTTTGCTTATTTTTGTTTCCATTTTTTTTTGTACAAAATAAAATTTAAATGAAAAAAATTGAAATTACTTTACGAGTCCTTTAATTCAGTCGAAAATATTGCTTGTGAGCACGTCCAACGGGAATTTGTCCACGTGCCCGAAGTATACGTACCGCTTCACGTAAATATTTTGGTTGAAGGGCTCCCGTTTCACCGGCTCTTTCCATTACATCCAAAGCTGTTGAATATTTTAATTAAATATATTTCGTTTTAGGATATATGAACAAACCTTCTTCAACCACTTCGCCGGCAAAAACTTTGGCTATACCGGACATGGCAATGACAACATTTTGTGAAACGGAACAACCAGTTATTGTTTGCATTAATCGTTTTACAGCCGCTTTTGGGAATGCTGATCGTCTGTACATTTCGTATCGATCTAATTGTTCTTCGGTGAAATTTGAAACTAAAACTCTAAAGGGTTGTTTTTTTTTAAAGATATTAATTATTCTAACTTGAGGATAAACTGAGTAAAGATTGGGATAAGATTCCAAAACCTACATCAAACATCATTAACGAAATTCAAAAAAATAAGAGTACTTAGAGACTTGGCAGAAAAAGGTACAAAATTGTATTTATACTTACTGCATTTTCTCACGTTCCTCTTCTTCAATTTCCTTTTTACTCTTTAACTCTTTCCGTCGCTGCCGATCTCGTTCCTGTTCCGAATCTCGACGTACGCTTGGAAATATTATATCATCACCAAACGATATACTCGGTTTACGTTCTTTTTTATCATATTCTTGCTTTATTTTCAATTCTTTCATTTGATTACTATCATTATTACTATTGATCGATTGTTGAGCATCTGCAGAATTTTCTTGTCTGTCTCGTCGACCAATATGCTGATAATCTGCTTCTGAGTCTGAATCATCCATTTCGTGTTCATTTTTTATAATTGAATTAAATCTACTATCAAGATCCGATTCATAGTAATTGTTTTCAAGTATATTTTCCATTTTTCATTTAGTAAATAAAAATTTTCTTTCAATATTTGAAAAATCACAAATTGCTTTTTTTCGAAGAAATTTTAGTTTGACATGACAAATATCCATGGGCACCAATAGCGTAACGTAAAAATACTTATAGAAATGTCGGTAATGCAGAAAAATAAAATAAAAAAACGTTATCGTTTTATACAGCGGCGGGAGAATAGCATTAAAAATTCTAGCGGTCACTCTATAGATTCTCTTATATAAAAACTTGTTTTGTGTTCTATTTTTGGGATTCGTGGGTGCCCTAGGATACTTTTTACCCAAATACTCGATTTTTTAGTTGATATTTTTGTATTCAATAGTAGTCAAATAAACGCACCTCTTATAATTTAAGTAGAAACATGAAACATTTCTAGTGTTTGTAGAAAATTAATAAATTTATATATTTATATATCTTTATTTTGCTTCCAATTTTAAAGTTGTACAATAAACCCTCGATTTAAAAAATATTCAAACTACACAACGAATTTTTCGCAATAAATGGTATTTTTTGCTTCCAAATAACCTAAATATTTGTTGTTACGTTTGATATTGTTAAATTAGACATCGACATCTGTAAAACACACAACATTTAGAGAGAGGAACATAAGAAATTGAAATAATTAATATGTTAGAGCGAGAAAAACGTTTTATTGTTGGAAATGGAAACTACTGTCAAAATAAAATTAAATAATTTGTTCGTTTTTTTTTATTAAAAATTGCTAAAAATTGTTATCCATAATTAATCCATAATTAGTAAATCGAATACTATTCTGTGTTAGTATTGAGTACTTGGATTCGGTAAGATTGTTATATATCAGGAACCCTAATACTGCTCATCACTAGTAAAACATAACAAACATGTCTAACTGCCGCGTCATAATAATATAGTTATTATGTATATATATATGCATATGTATGTAGGAAAATTACATTATATATAAAAACAAATGATAATACAAATATTTCCTTTGCCTTGATTTGTATGCTAGCTAAAGTAAAATGATTGCTTATGTAAATTGCTAATGAAAGTGCATCCATGTAAGTTTAAAATATTTCCCATTCTATAGTGTTGATATTTTTTATTCCCGTTTGAGGGCAACATTTTCAGCTTTTGATAACTTTATTTTCCCATTTATAAGATTTTTATGTTAGTTAAAGACAGATATTATATTTATAGTGCCACAATAATGTTTCTATATGGATTTTAGAATATTAACAAGATAACAAACATTGATAACGATTTCTGTGTGATATAACACTGTGATACATCACTACGGACTTTATGATTAAGAAGTGGTAAACTCCAAGTTGCGTAGCTGAAAATTTTTTTAAAAAAAAGAAAAAAAGATAGAAAAATTTGAAATATGTCAGTGAACCGAAAATTTGGCCCGTTAGTTGGTGCTATTGATGAGGGTACCTCGTCGGCAAGATTTATCTTATTCAAAGCCGAAACTGCTGACGTTGTGTGCTTCCATCAAAAGGATATTAAGCAAATAACACCGCAAGAAGGATGGGTAGAACAAGATCCAATGGTTATATTGAATACGGTTAAAGAATGCATTGACAAGACAATGGAAAAATTACTGGAATTAGGTGGATGTTCTGAGGTAACTAATCTTTCAATAATACTTAACTCCGGGGAATTAAATTTTTTTGATCGTTCCTTAAGGATGTTGTGGCGGTTGGTGTAACAAATCAACGAGAAACCACATTAATTTGGGATAGAAATACCGGACAACCACTTCACAATGCCATTGTTTGGCTAGATATGCGAACATCAACAACTGTTGATCAGTTACTTGATACAGTTCCAAATAAATCACGAAACAAACTCTACTTGCAACCATTATGCGGATTACCATTGTCACCATATTTTTCAGCTGTTAAATTACGATGGCTGAAAGATAACATTCCAGGTGTTGCACAATCCATAGCCAGTCAAACGTGTCTGTTTGGTACGGTTGACACATGGTTATTGTGGAATTTAACGGGCGGACCAAATGGTGGTGTTCATGTAACAGATGTAACAAATGCCTCACGAACGATGCTTATGAATATTGAACGTCTTCGATGGGATCCACAGTTGTGTAAATTTTTCGATATTCCGATGTCAGTTTTACCCGAAATTTGTTCGAGTTCTGAAGTTTATGGATATTTTTCGGATGGTGTATTACAGGTTGGCGTAAATGTTTTTAATTAACTTTTTTATTTCTAATAGTTTCTTCTTATTAGGGTGTTCCATTGTCAGGATGTTTAGGTGATCAACAATCTGCATTAGTTGGTCAACAATGTTTCTCCCGTGGCGAGGCAAAAGCCACTTATGGGACTGGCTGTTTTTTGCTTTATAATACAGGTATAAATATTTTATAAATAAACATAATTGATCTCTTGAAACCTTGTTAATAATGTAGGTACAGTAAATGTAAATTCTGGTCATGGATTGTTAACAACAGTCGCCTATCAACTTGGTAAAGATACTCCACCTATATATGCTCTAGAAGGTTCAGTAGCTATAGCCGGAGCTGCAATTAGGTAAAAAATTTGTTTGTTTTTTTAAATAAAGTTTTCAATAGCTAATTTAATCCGGGACTAGTTGGCTACGTGACAACATCAATCTCATAAAGCATGTCAAGGAAATCGAAGAAGTCATAAATAGTGTTGAATGCTGTGGCGATGTTTATTTCGTGCCAGCATTTAGTGGATTATATGCTCCATATTGGAATCAAGAAGCAAGAGGGTAAGGTTCAGATGACTTATTGATTAGATGTAAATAATTGCTTTCCATAGTGTTATATGCGGCATAACTGAGGATACCCAACGTGGTCACATATTTCGGGCAACATTTGAAGCCGTTTGCTTTCAAGTTCGCGATATTTTAGATGCAATGGAAAAAGATTGTGGCATTCCATTAGTTCGACTCCAAGTAGATGGTGGCATGACGGCGAATAAATTGTTGCTACAGCTACAAGCGGACTTGGTAGGTTTAGATGTGATTAAACCAGAAATGACAGAGTCAACGGCATTGGTGGGTGTTACGGATAAGTGGAGCATCAAAACTGTATTGCAATTGTGGATTTTTGTTTTTAGGGAGCTGCAATGGTTGCCGGTCGAGCAGTAGGTAAATGGGATATGACTTCCGTTCAAATTCCTATGCGTAGTACAATAGCAAAACCGCTTATATCAGAGAATGAGAGAGATATGCGATACACAAAATGGAAAATGGCTGTTGAACGCTCGTTGGGTTGGGATACATGAACGTTAGATTTTTTTATTTTTATTTTTTAATGGCACATAGTAGCTTTGAATTTTTATCATGTACTTAAAAGAGGTACTTTAATCTTTCTTGGAATTTGGCTTAAGTACAAAAAATTATATATAAAAAATTGAGATATTTTTACCAATTGTTTTAATAAAAATTTATGAAATTAAAATGAATTATTTATTAGTGTTCCATACATTTTTAGGTACCTTGTCCACTGATACCTACCATAAGTACTTTTTACATTTTGATATTTTACTTTTATTATTAAAGAACCCTGCTTTCTGGTGCTTCCGGATTCAGGTAGGAATTTTCTAAGTTAAATTAGAAAATTTTTAAATCCTCAACTTATTGCGGGTTGAAAAAGTAATAAATTAGAAAAACTGCATTACCGTTTGTAAGATTTAGTACATTTTGCATACATATTTAACTGTCAATTTCAATTATCACTTTGTTAATATTATTTAAAAACTATTTTATGCTTAATAAATTGTTTAATTTAATAAAATAATAAAAATATTTAATAATTATTAAATCGTGTATGGACTAGAATACTAGATAAAAAGTGCTCCACAATTACACCAAAGTCTTTCTTTAATCCAATGTGGTATACTAACCTATTTATATGACGACTAAAGAAGTTGAAGGTAATATAAATAATAATATGGCCTAGTTAATCCTATTGTGTTTGTATTTATAAAGGCTGTACGATTATTAAGTCAATCCTCACTGCGATTCTTGGGATCTATTGTGATTCACCCTTGGCGGTAATGTTCAATAATAACAGTTAATGTATTCCCTTCATTCAACTATCTCACCCTTGAGCATACATAGTAAATCTATGTTACTTATTTATTAATTGCTCTGGCTAGTTTTTAGCTATTTTTGATGTTTGTTTGCTTATTCTTTTGTTAACTCTAAACTGATTTTTAAAGGGTCTGGGATTTCTGGGTCATTTCATTTCTCTTGTTTACTTTTGTTTCCACCTCCTCATAATTGAGTAACAATTTTAGTTAAGAAATTTATCTTTAAAGCGTAAACTAATAACATTTCTAATTTTACAATTTTCTAGATGAATCTCATCGACAGTGTAAAAATTGAACCACAACCCGATATTAATGACTCAAATGAAAAATGTTACAATTGCCATCACAAAAATGCAATTAATCTCTATGGCAAAGATGCATATTCCTATATTTCTCATGATCACATGACCGTCAAAAATATTCCGAAAATAGAAAATATGGCTTGGCAAAAATATGCAATAAATATAAAAACTGAACCGGAACTACTCATTGATGATGTTAATTTTTTTGAAATTCCACCAAATTCCGTTAAAAGTGAACAACGTAAGTACAAATTCAATTTAATTTCTAATAAAAATGATATCGACCGTAAGCAACTGGAATATGTTTGCGATATCTGTAAAAGAACATTTGCACATTTAACTGTTCTAAAAAATCACATCGAAACTACCCACATTGAATGTGCGACTTACATTTGTACGACGTGCAGTAAATCATTTTTAAGCTGGAAAAATTTAAGTCGACACGTGGCCAGCCATCTAAATACTAATAAGTTCTATCATTGTCTTTTGTGCGATGCTGTATTTTCGGTTCAATCACGATTACAACGTCACATGAAAATACATTTTGGAGTAAAACCTTATACATGCGACATATGTGGGAAAACATTTATAGCCAAAGGAAATCTGAAAATTCACATAGACATTCATATTGGCAAAAACTCGTATACCTGTAAATTGTGTGATAAATCATTTTTAAATGCGTCTCGATTAAGAATGCATCTACATACACACAATCCGATAAAAACGCATAGCTGCAATGTATGCTCGAAATTATTTACACGAAAAGAAAATTTACGATTTCACATGTATTTACATAGCGGCGATAGTGAACATAAATGTGATCGATGTGATAAATCATTTCCAACAATTTATCGTCTTAAACGACATCAAAGAGTTCATGGCGATGGTATGCCATATAATTGTCCGATTTGTGATCGAGAATTTATTTACAAACATGGCCTAGTAAGACATATGAAGACACACGAAATACATGGAACAAATAGGCGGCCTTATAAACGATACGAGTATACGAAACGGTATTGTTGTGATATTTGTGGTAAATCATATTCAGGAAAGGCACGTATTAAGATACATATGAAAGATCATGCTGATGAAGTATTTAAGAATATGACAGGGATTTTAGTTTAAAATATAAATTTAAAAAAAAAATAAACAAAATATTCAGAGCATCTTAGATGATATATGTAGAATGTAGATGATGAAATTTATATACAATTTACATACATATGTGGTTAATTCGTTAATTGGTTATGGTTATTGTTAATAAATAAATTATATTTTTTAATTAGAAATATTGTTGTATATATGATCGCGTACCCAAACAAACAATACAGTTCGAAATTGATTTTTCAATTTTCGTTCGAGATGTGTTGTTCAAAGCAATGGACCCAAAAATCAGTTACATTTAAAAACTAACTTTAATAACAAACCAGTAAAGAAGTAAAAATTGGCTACGCCGATTATAATATACCCGTATGAGTACTTGTTTATTATTTACA
>JANSTT010020019.1:0-10311 GCA_026745375.1 Platyura marginata | reverse complement strand
TAAATTGTTTAAAACAAGTCGGAAGATGTTTAATCGCGTTGTATATTTTTTCTCAAAACTTTTGTTACACGCGTTATAAAACACTTTTCCATAAAAACTATAATGATATTTGTACAAATACGGATTTCAAAAAAAAATGTCAGATAGGCGGTATTGCTAGAGACAGGACAATATAGTTTTTGATTTTATGTCACGATATATTTTGGCTTTACTGTAAGACATTTTCCTATTACTTCCAAGAGAATAAAATTGCGCCTTCAACATATGCAATTACAAACAAAACATTTAGTAAAAAAACGAAGATTTTTGGGAAAAATCCATATAACCGAATAGCCATTAAAATATTCTAAGTTCGTCTGATATTGTGCCATAAAATCTAAATTAAAATGGCATTTGCTATATTCAACGGGAAAGTTATGAGTGATTTACACTCTCCACATATTAAGGACAAATAGAAAAATCATAATTGTGGTGGAAAATTTAAATAAATGTGTAAAATGCATACAGAAAGTCAATGGCAGCCTATTTTGCCGCCAGGTCTCAAAGGGTTAATTAACCCTTATGTAGGCACCAAATTCGTATACCATATTGTGGCAACATGGTCTACAGACCACACATGTAATTTTTATGGAAATTTTTCTACGAGATCCGTTGAGAATATCCTAAAATTTCAGACTTGTGTCTTTAATAGTTTTTTTTTTTAAAAAAAGGAAGTCAAATTGGTCTACACAGACCATGGTGCCTACATAAGGGTTAATAAATAATTAATCATGATTGCTTGTGCTGAATATTTTCTTATTATTTAATTTGTATAGTCAAAAATGGCCATAAAGACCAAAAACGTTATTTTAAATAAGGACCCTGTAGCAGCAAGAGATTAAATTAATTTATTAGAAATTAATAAGCTGAAAATAACAGCACAAGAAGGCCCCGAACCCACTACGTTAATGAATATTCTGCTAAAAACTATAAACTTTATTTTAATCAATATATGTCTGTCTGTTTGTATGTACGAATATACCTCCCTATCCTCTATACATATAGAATTAGTACCCATTGGACAGCAACAGCTCTAAAAATGTTATTATAGTTAATTATTTAAATCGAGAGCATATGACGTCTGCTGTGCGTGGTATATGCTACTAGTAAAACTTGTGACAAAACGACATAAAATTTGCTCAAAACCATTAATTTCAAAACTTCCAGACAACTTTATTTCCCCAAAAAAGACAGTCGCCCAGGTCAAAATTCTCACATCAATTATGGTTGGCTGTAAATTCTTTCATTATTTATGTATTTATGTATATACAGGTAGGCCCCCTACAATGCGGTACTTCTACAACGCGTTTTCGCTGCAACGCGGTTCAGATAAATTTTCCTACAATGCGTTTTTTTGTTGTATTGATATGAAGTAAAAACAAACAAAAAATAAAACAAGAAATTTTCATACATTTAGAACCGAATTCTTGTTTTTGTATGATTTTCAGGTCTCCTACAACGCGATTTCTTATAACGCGGTCTTTTTTAGAAACATATCTACCGCGTTGTAGGAGGCTTACCTGTATAATAAATAGAAAAAAGTGGTACCAACAACCAACCAACCCAGATGACATCATTTGACAAAATGGTACAGAAGTGACGAAAATACCATACAAAAAGAAAAGAACAAAGAAAAAGAAAAAAAAAAAAAAGAAAAAAAGAAAGAAAAAACAATGAATTTTTATATTTTCTAGAATTTATATTTATTTACATTTTCCTATCGTTTAGTTTATATTTCTTACTTAAAGTTATAGATATATCATATTGGCCTAGAAAAGTGGAAATGAAAAGTTTTTCATCTTGAATTCAGAATGTGTTTTGTTAAATCGATTTCAGCGATAGTAGTTGTAGTAGCAGCATTAGTATTAGTAGCAACAGCAGCAGCAACGGCACCGGCAACAGCAGAAAAAGCCCGGCCACTTTCGGCTATAGTACATAGAGAATGTACGTACTGCAGTATTAGTACAAACGAAAAAATATAAACTAAAATTGGAATTTCTATAATACTAGCACAGCCTCGCTGCATAGCCGCAGGATGTTCACCTGCAAAGAAAAATAGAGAAGCGAAAATTAGATTTTATATGAATTTTATTTTTATTTTTTTTATTTTTTGGTGGAGCGAAAAAGGAAAAATTACATCAACATATACATACATATGTGAGGGGGGGGGAGGTTTTTTTTTCTTTTTTGGGTGTAGTCTGTAGTCTCTGTATATAGAGCTAACTGGAGCCTGGAAGTGCATAACCAAACCAAATAAGGTATATTTGGCTTTTATGAACTCGTATCAAATGTAATGTAAAACTACAATTTAAATTCATTTTGACTTCTATATGTATGAATGTACATATGTATGTATGTATGTATGTTCGACTCTATTCACATATATAGTAATATATATATAGTATTTATGGGATGTTGATATATGTATCTACATATTTTATATATCTATGTATATATGTATATATATGTAGCAATATGGCGCAACGTGTACGGTTTATATAGGGTAGAAGCTAACATATAGGTATCCTATGGAAATATGTGCAATAAATAACAAAATTATACGAGGAGGAAAGAGGAGTGAGAACAAAAAAAAGACAAAAACTTTTCACATTGACACCAGCAGAAAAGTTTTTAAATTGTTTTGCTGTTTGAAGTGGAAAATTCTGCTTTGCAAAGCAGTTGGATTAATTTGTATTTTCAATAAAACTTTTTTTTTTCTTTTTTTTTTTTTTTGTTGTTGTTTATAGATCCAGTTGAGGTAACATTTGTACATGTGAAAAATGAAAATGTCTGTTATGTGTATTGTGTACCTATAACAAATAAAACAATATTTTTGAAAAAAAAATTTCCTAACAAAGTGTATTGAATTGTTATACATTGGGGAAATACATGTGTCGAGAAAATTGGAAATTTTTATTGAATTTTTAATTTTGCTTTTTGTGTTAGATTAATTTGTCTGGCTTTGAATTGAAATTAGATTTATTTTGGGACTACATATACAACTGTGTTCATAAAAATAGTAGAATTGCATATTTTCTATGAAATAGTCGAAAATTAGGAATTTCTCCTATATTGGATATGAACGAAATACATAGCTAAACTCGATGAATGCAACTGTTTTTTTAGTTTTTATTGCAAATATTTTTTTCTAAATATGGAAAGTTAGAGGAGGAACAATATGGTTGAGTTTGTTTAATAAAAACAGCAGTAACAAAAAAAGGTGCAAAACCCCATATAAAAAAAAAAACAAATTAACCAAACAGATTATTTAATTCACTTTTGAATCTAATGTTTAAAAGAGTAGATTTTGTTAATTTTTCCTTAGATTGCTAATAAAAATTCCTTTAAAAAAGCTGCTAAGTAAACTTACGGGGCTTCCACACAAAAATACTCTACTAAAATAAAGGGAAATTTCTCCTACCTTCCCCCACATTTCCCCACCATTTCCCACTTTCCCCTACCTTCCCCCCACTTTCCCCTCACCCTTCCCCACTTTATCCTACTTTCCCCCCACTTTTCTCCACCCTTCCCCACTTTTCTCCACCCTTACCCACTTTTCTCCACCCTTCACCACTTTTCTCCATTCTTACCCACTTTTCTTCACCCTTTTCCTTCGCCCCCGTACCCTTACCTCACCCTTACCACCACTTTAAAAAGATGTAATTGCTCTAATATAATATGAGTTCTCAAATATTCGCATTTCTGCCTATATACATATATATGTATTTGTATGGCAGGTCCTATAAGGGTTAACACTGGGTCAAAAACAATGACCACCATTTATAAGAAACAAAAAAATAAAACTTGTAATGTAACGTTTGTTTTTAATATATATATATTTTTTAATTTTTTAAAGACAAGTTTCTCACAAAACGCAAAAAATTTTTTTTACAACGTAAGTGTAATGAATGTTTTTACATATATTTTGATAGTGTTTCTCTATATATTTGCTTTTTATTGTACATAGATACCTGAAGAAGCTCCCAAAAAAGGAGCGAAATATAGTGTTTTAAAGTGAAACCAAAAATGTTTTAATAAAAACCAACAATCAAAGAGACCTACACATCCGAGTTTTTTATAGAAAAAATAACAAAACCGTAATAATTTCCGAAAAGGTCGGGAGGTAAACCACACCTAATCTAACTACTTTAAAAAAATAAAAGTTTTTTGTTTTTTATCATTTTATCGAAATTTTGATTTTTAGTGTGCTTAAAATCCAAAAAACTAAACATTAAAAAGCACCCGTTTTTCGAAAAATTTGTATGGGAGAGGGTCGAAGGAGTGGCCCGATTTTGCCCATTTGCAATACCAAACAGCTCGTTGACAAAAAAAACTTGTATACAGCGAGCGAGCGATACTTACTACCAACATTTTTATTGCAGTTTTACGGTTAAAAATCTCCAAAACGTGGACATTTTACAAAAATTTCCCGGTTAGCAGCATCGAATATCTATGAGAAAAAAAATATTTGTCCGACCTGAGATCGTTAGGGTGGGACATTTCAATAGAAAATAGATTTAAAAACATCATAATAAAGCCCGCCGATGTTGAGACAGTCTATTTTGTGCGGTTGTTCTAATTGAATTCTGACTACTATACAAATTTGTTTCCGGTTATACTTAATTGAAAAATGACGTGGCTTTTTGTTGTTGTCTATTTTGCCATTTTTGACTAAAATTACTAATTCGTCTATTTTACTGTCTATTTTTAAATTTTTTGCCTTTTATGTGTGTATCTATATTTTACATATTTTTTGACTAAAACGAGTAATTCTATTTTGAATTCTGTAACAAAGCAGTATTTTTACATAAAAAAAATTATATTTTGTTTTTGAATCTTTAATCATAACACTTAAAGTTTTTTTAAAAATCAGGGGATTGGAGTTAAAGATTAAAGACTATTTGCAAATTGAAGCTGATGAATGTACGAATCCAATGATCTATAGATGTGTGGGTCGATCTTGACGTTTAGTATTTACTAAAAAAAAATTTCATTTTATTTCCAATTTTTTTTTGCCATTTTCATACGTTCCAATCTTCCATAGTAAAATACATATGGAAAATTCACCGGAAATGATTAGAATTGTCCCAAAGAAAAATTAGTTAGAAACATTAATAAAATTAATTTCTAGATAAAAAAGTAAAAACTTTTTCTCTCAAATTCTGGGAGGAGAAAAAAAAACGAGCCACCAACACAATCGAATAACCAAAAAACCGGTCTCATGCCAAGCTCGTCCATTCGATTGTTATAAAATACTCTCTCGTTTTGATAATCGATCGTAATCGTAAAAAGTTGTCGATTATTTTTGACAATAAACATCGTAAAACGTAAAAATTGAAATTTCCCCATCCCACTGTTTCTCTATAAACCGATTTCAATAAGTGAATATAAGAATTAGGTAAGAAAATTGTAAAAATATTCAAATTAATTCTAAACGTTTAAGACGATTGTCTGTAAGTAAAAAAAGTGTTTTGTGTCAAATTAACTCTAATTTTTATTTTTAGGTCTATTATTATTATGGGTATTTTTCCATGCGCACTAAACAAGAAAACGGTAAGTACAAATTATTATTAAACATGTCGCTATTTTTTTTTTGTTTTGTTTTTTATTGCTTATTTCAGCAATATTTTATAATTGATTTGACAATATATGTGTAAAAAATGTCTATGCAGTGTAGTACTTTTAAATTGAGAGTAAACGAAAAAAATTACGTATACTCAATTGATTCTAACTGCCATAACGATCACTCATCGTACGGTGTCGTGAATTCGATATTTTTTTTTTGCGAGGCTCAATAACCAAAAATATGGACCCATAAATTTAAATAAAAAAAAAAAATTCCGTACAGCGAAATTTTATGGCACATTTCCCTTTAATATTTTTCATTTCACATTCACATTATACATATGTATATATATATATATATATATATCTAAAAATTTTATGAAATGTTTGTACAGAAAGTCATTTATTCAATAAATAACACCCCTGAAATAAGAATATAAATGGCACTGCTATGCTGTAGTTGAGATTTAAAATAATATTTCCAAATAAAATCGTGAACATTTATAACGGTGGAAAAATATTTTCTCTTTTCAGTTTTCTTTTTTTCGTTTTTTTTTTTTTTCTTTTTTTTTCTCTTCTCCCGGAAAAGAAAATTGTAAAACACGAGACATTTGACACACTTACCATTAATAATATGCACTATAACGCTGGCGCCTTCTGCAGTCGTTGGCATACAGGAGTAATTACCTGTATCGGATAATTTTGCGCTTGATATCTTTAATCTGTTAATTATTTATGGAATTTAAATTAAATATTAACTGAATTCAATAATAATACTACGCGGAATAGTATACCTTGAACGTAGCGCGTCTGTCCATTCTGTGTCAACGGATATTCGACCAGGATAATCATAAATTGCCTCGTTTGGGTGATTATTTGCTTTTGGATCAATAACAGTGGAACCTAGAAAATTCGAAACATCCATTTTGATTATCGATTAGAAATTATTTTTTTTGTTTCAGATTAACTATGTATACGTCATTTACCTCTATACCAATAAATTGTTCCTAATTCATGTGGTCCCTGACTTACAACGCAAGTAAGTGTTACAACACTTCCGGTTTTCACATATAAATCGGATGGTCCCGTTATGTCCGCTTTGGCTTCTGCAATACAATATACAAATATGATATATTTATGCATAAATTTAATTGAAATAGAAACGATTATTATTATGCATAGATGCCACATACTCCTCCATTCATCCATCCATCCAGCCATTATCCATCCATCCATCCATCCATCCATCCATATACCATCACCATCAGATTCCAAATAAAAAAAAAAAAAAATAAAATTGAATAATACCACTGCGTTACCCCATAAAACGGGTAGATTTATCATTCCGAACTTTTTTCCTACCTCGAGTATCCTACTTATTGGTTAGGTATAGAAGAAGGAAGGTTATGTGTATAGGGCACTTTTCAAATCGATAACAAATCTATGTCAATTCTTTACGTATACCCTCCATTTGGAGAAATATTTTTTCTTTTTTTTTTTTTTTCTTTTATCAGTATTTCATATATTACGCTTATATTTGTGTAGAATGTAGGTGTAGGTGTAGTAGGTGTGCGAATAGAGTGTGAGGCAAAATAATATATCTCAATCGAAGCGTATATTTTGGACTATAAAACAAAATTTTTGCAATTTTTCACGGCTCGCTCTCTTTCCGTTAGTTGGGGAGGATTTCTTTTATACACTGACCTGACTTGGGATGACTAGGTGTGTTTTTTTTCTTCTTCTCTATATAGCTTTAATGGTCCACATTCTCTATATATATATATGTATGTATATATGAAGAAAATGCCAACAAAGATTCATTGACAAAAATGTGCTAAAGATGTTGGGATAGTAGGTTTTGGTTTATTGCTTTAGAAATCGATCGGATTTAGTATAATAAATCTGAGAAGAAGAAGAAAAAAAAATAATGCCATTGTCGGACGTCTCAATGAAGTGAATGACCATTGTTGTCTTTGCTAGATGATGTTTTGTGAGTGTGTAGATAAATCAGAAATCGAGGATAAATGCTAGGTTATATGGACCTATATGTGTATTTTGAAATAATCAAATATTAGAATTTATATGTTGCTATTGAATTAATGAAATTACCATGGAACGATAGCCGCAAATAGTTTTATTTTGTAAATTTGTTCACAAAAAAAAAACAACAACAACAACAACAAAAAAACAGAAGCTTCAGAACCAGAATTATTATAAGCAAACATTTTCTATTTACCCAACTTCATTTATTACATTTAGTATAATGGATGGATCTAATCATAGACAGAAAAGATGATTTGTATACTGGGAAACGAAATTTTATAAATTAATATAATTAAGGCATTGTCATCACAACTCCCCCTGAATGTTGTTTTTCTTGCCTTTAATTTTATTTTTCCATCTATTTCAACTGTAGGTAGCTTATTTCCTTATTGGCTACACATAAATATATCACGGTAGTAAACAGAAAATGTGCGCCATTAAACCAAAAAAAAAAAAAAAAAACATCGCTTCTAATCCGCTAAAAGAAATTTCATAAACCCCCATTGGATGACTACAAAACTTCCCACCTGTGTATTATTTTTGACTTCATGCAATACAAAAATAAAAATTTTTGTTGTATTTGCAATTTTCTCGAAATTTTATTATTTAGTGGAAGAAAACACAAAAAAAAAACAGTTTTTACGAAAAATTTGTATGGGAGGGTATCGAAGGGGTGTGGTGATATTGTTGATTATCAACAGGGACTCCAAAAACCGTAAATCGTTAAATTCCGTTCAATTATCCTAACGGATTTTTGAGTTTTTCGGCTTTTCAAGCGAACGATCTAAATCCAAGAGCGAAAATCTGTCCTTCTCCTTTCTTGCAGGAAATATGGAGAAAACACAAAATTGGGATGATATCTCGAGAAAAAAAAATATGAAACTCAAAATTTCCCTTTATATTTCATATTACAGTAGGAAACTCAAAAAACACAGTAAAGGAGACAAATAGGCTGCGTAAGTATTAGGCTTAGACAGGAAAACATTAAAAAAATTATTTTAATTATTATAGAGACATATTTCCGGAACCTAATTCTAATAAGGGGCTGTTCAAAAATTACGTAACAGTTCTAGGGCGGAAGGGGGATTGAAAATTTGGTAGAACAAAAAGAGTTTTGACAAAATTCTTTTAAGAATTCAAAAATTCCTTTATTGATTTCTGAATGAAAATAATATTACTGCCAACTATCGGGTACACAAATTTTCCTTTCATTTTCTTTTTTAGCTGAGTACTGAAATGCAACAGTAAAATTATTCCTTTTCGATTTCTTTAGTGAAATTTTAACTTCTGTTATACATGCGGGAAAAATATTTCTCTAGGCTTAAAAACAAAATTGAATTTATGGCAAAAAATTCAATTATGCCCGCCGCATGCCGGAAAGTTTACATTAGTTCCAATTTCTGCCACCGAACCATGTTTTTTAATAAGTGTTTTAACTTCTGTTATGTTATTTCTTTTGGGGGTGGGGCTTCCTCGAAATGTATTATGATCTGTTGCAAGGGGAGGGAGGTGCAAAACAGCAAAAATTGTGTTACGAAATTTGTGAACCTACCTGTTCTACCCTAAAATTCATACACACGCTTTGAATTTCGTCCGTTCATTGGCTAATCTTCGTATATGGCCTACATCGACATTAATAAAATGCCTTGAAAAATATTCATGGATATGTCCCAAAATGTTTAGATCCCTGTGGATTTGACAAAGTTACACATAATAAATGGGTAGTCTGATTTTTGTCATATTAATGTCCCGTCGGTTATGCTAGATTTGTTCTACTCAATCTGTAAATAATAGAAGGCTAGACTATAGACTTAAGTAGGTACTTAATTAACTTTATTTGAATTCTTAGTCACGGTGTTTAGGGAAATTTAAACATTCATCGAGTTTGTTGTATATATACAACATAGATGGATGGTGGATGAATTTTGAAATTATGATAAAGTTAATTGACTGTTGAGTTACACTCCAAGGGATTGGTATTTTTAAACCTGTATGATGGTATCATCAAAGAATATTATAACTCTGGTTATGGCGTTTGTAAAGTCCCTTCTTACTATTTGCCGTAATTGGGCTGTTTCGTCAAATTTTAAGTTGAAATAGGCCTTGTTTGTTCGTCTGTCATAAAAATTCCGCAAAATTTTAACAATTTATTAAGTACTTTTAGAGAGTAAGATTTCTATTATTTTTGGAGCAAATCGGACGAGTATAGAAGAGTTGGCAGCACTGTGTGTATCTAATTTTCATATAAACCGTATAACTCTAAATATATTCGGAATAGAGAAAAAATGAATATAACAAAAATTATAGAGAATTAAAAAATTAAGATTTTATTCATTGGCGAAAAAGTTCCACGTTCTACCGTTATAGCGCTGCAATCAATATGAAATGATTTTTAATGTTTTTATTCTAATACATTCAATTGAATCAATAACTTATTTGCTGTACAGAAACATTTCATATAGACAATGTCGTAGATCATAAATAAGTATGTACTCGTACATATATGTACTTGGCATTGCCAATTATTTTTTCCCTATTCGAAAATATTCCTTAATAAATACAGTGCAACCTCGATAACTCGAACCTTGATAACTCGAATTCCTCCATAACTCGAAGTTTTTTCATTCCCCTTGAATTTGCCTATATTAAGCCATGTTAATTTAC
>JANSTT010020018.1:0-10312 GCA_026745375.1 Platyura marginata | reverse complement strand
CACACAACACACACATTCGTTAGAGGTACACATATCGATTCGTGCGTATTGTGCATCGGCTGCACCCTCGCCGCCGTCAGAAACGTGGTAAATGTCGTAAATTGAACAGACTGTCACTCAAATAATAATATTTCATAAAAAAAATTAAAAGTGCTTTTTAGTAATTTTTACATTTTTAGTAAGTTTGTACTCTCTGTAATATTTAATTCATACTTTTTATGATTTTTGTAGTTTATAATCGTTTTTTTCATTTAATGTATTTTATTAACATTTTTCTTAAATTTTAGGGGTTGGCGGGTAATAAGGCCTATCAATATGGTTTCATGAGTAGTGCGTTGGTTTCTTAGCATATGACGTTGATGCATTTGGGTGCCCTGATGGCTGTTAAGCGGAATGTCGTCATGTTTTTCAATTATTTTATGTTTAAATTGCTTTAGATATTTGATTCTTGATCTCAACCACCAAATGCAATTATAATTTTTCATGTTTTTTAGATTTTTTATACCCGCCCATAGTATAATAAGGCCTATTATCGGTACTTTTGAAAATGTTTTATTTTTTTGTTATTAATGGTAGCAATGCCACTTTAAATTTATTGTTTATTCCTACAATACTTGTAAGATTTATTAAATAAAAAATCGTTTTATTATCTATTATATTTTTAATTTTATCTCAAAATCTCCCTTAGGCCTTATTACTCGCAGGTACATTATACAATTGTTTTATATTACCCTGATTTTACAATAAATCTGATAATGAAGATATTAAAACATCAATTCAACAAATTCTGCAATTGTTAGTAGTATCATTACCGTTAAAAAGTACATTTTATTTGAAAATAGTAAAATTTACTATACGATTGTTAAATATTACTCTGATCTTACAATAAATCTAATAATAAAATGATTGTAACATCAATTCTAAAAGTACTAAAGTACTAAAAAGTACATGTTATTCTAAAATAGTACAATTTACTATAAAATGCGTGAGCCGCACCTACCTCCTACCATTATCACTAAAGTAAAATTCAACTATTCAACTATTAAATAAATCGATCAATTAACTTACACTCAGTCCCCACACCCTCTATTTTTCTTTTTGTCGGCCCTTAGATATATATTTAATGGTAAAAAAAAAATTTCGCCATTTTTCCCACATTGTCCTTGTTCTTTATTAGGAGATAAGGGAAGATACATTTTTCAAAAAAAAAAATTGCTCTAAAATGTCTGTTCTGAGCAAGTAATTTTTCTAACTGCTTGAAATGAACCTGAAAATGATCTCTAGCTGCTCCTTTATTTTTCGTTGCTCCTCCACTGCCTTTTCGCCAATAAATTATCTTGCAAATTGACTTTTGTTCCCACTACTATAAATCAGTCGATTAGAATTATGTACAACGTTAATTTGATTACAATTAGGATTTTGTTCATCTGAAGTATACACAGACACACACACACACACAGACTGTTGTAAATGTGTTTTTAATTAAAACTCGTAGCAAAATAGGTACTACTGAGGTAGTAAGAATATAGACAAAAACCAAACAAAAATAATCTATAAATATCTAATTTGCTAATTACCAACTCAAACGAATTTCGTTTTAATTACTTAATTTCTGAACTTATCGTCCCCAATAAACTTCTTAATTCTACGCCGCCACCCCCAAGCCGAACCACCGACCGAACCCCCCCCCCCCACCCCCACCCTCAAACCCAATCTTGCTGAAACAATTAAGAATTCAAGCGAAAGTCAAAGTCAAACCACCACTTCTAATTTTGTTTAATATTAACTTGCTTGCCGCACCAGTGTGTCGTTTCATTGTTCTCTAAACTAAAGACATATATATACATACATACTTACATACATATATTTATTCAATGTATGTGTTATAATTTTGGGATAATTCCCTAAAGGACACCTCATCTCTATCCGTATAAAGCAAATTTTCCTCTAAGCAATCTTTTTTGCATGGTGTTCATAATAATATAATGTGTTTAGACACAACCAAATGCTGGATATTGTTCTACTTACACTATATACACATATATACACATAGATACTGTCTATTTAATACTATTTTACAGTATCCTCTATATATAGGCAGGTATATATTACTTGTGCAAACAACCGACCATTCCCATTGGACTTCAAAAATAACAATAAAGTTAACGCTTAAAACCATTTTGAGACTAAACAAACATTGTCCATTTAAATGTCGAATAAAAATTGTGCTAAGTGGTACACAAACAATGGGTAGAAAATGAGGAAACATATTTTTCGGGAACAATTTTCAACATACAAAAAAAAAAGAAAAAAGAAAAAAAAATTATTTACCAGTGTAACGTTTACCTCTCTCTACCTATGGATGTGTTTGTATATATACATATACAATACATACATACATACATAATGCGAGAACGTGAAAAATATGCAAATTAATGGTGATGGGACTAAATAAACACCATCTATTCGGCTGCGCCAAATAGCAATTTGAACTTTTCTTTTAAAAATGTTTTGTTATTGTCGAAACTTGATGATAAAAGTGATAAAAAAAGCTTTCTTATCGTAAACATTGTGTGAAATAAATATATATATATATATATATATATATGCCACGTGTATATATATATACATATATATATACATTACTTGCTTATTTACACCTATCCCTTAATTTGGACGATAGATTCGTTTCACGACAAATCATATAAATCGAAACAGTGTAAAACGAGACACAGAGCATTGCATATAAAACAGGAGAATAGGTCCAAGCCGTAGATATATGTTCATAATAACCGTGTAATATTGCCAAGAGTTTATATGCTGGAGTGAAGATTGTAATGTACTGAATAGTTAAGCTATGTACGTTACGGTTGTCAGCTCGATTTACCTTATTTTATTACTTACTTACTTACTTCAAGCCAAATACGTGAATTTTACCTATCAACAAACCATTATCTCACTTTTGCTTGTCTTACTTTTGCTTGTCTCACTTTTTCATCTTACTTTTCAACAGACGGCCATTTTACCAGTTAGCTACTGTTGACTTAAAATCGTATCTTATTCTTAACGTCGACAGTTATTTTGAAACCCGCTTATCTTAAAACATTTGACAGTTCGATATGATATTTGCGTGAATTTGTGAATTATATGCATTGTGTTTATAATTTATTTTATCGGGATCATTTTTTTTACACATACCTACACAATAAAAAGTAGCCTCGATTAATAAAAAACTATTTTATGTTTGATAGCAAAAAAGTAAGAAAGTATAATAAGACAAAAAAAAATTGCAACCGGAATACACTTATCTCACTGTTTTCCTTAATTATCTTTAAAAATACAGTTTAGCATATAAATTGAGCATGTAAGGTAAGATAAGCTAAATCAAGCTGGCAATTGAAACGTAGCTTTAGTCTCAAAGTCGAAGCTCTACATTTCAAAAGACACCTATTTTCACACCTATTTTCTACTAATTCAATTTATTTATTTAAATTTAAAAAAAAACATAAATTCGAATCAATTTACAAAAACAACTATTTACATATAGTCACGGGTCACGGCAATGTTCAACGCAACGCAGCCAGATAAATTAAGAAATATTGGTTCCAACATTCAAAATGGCCAAATTTGATCAAAATGAATTACTTACTATTGAAAATTATGTTCATTCAGCTCTGAGAGATTATTCGATATGAAAAACTGCTGCACGGCCGGTTGAAAAATACATTTAATGAACGACCTTAAGAAATGTCTGGCTGGAGTACTGCAAATAGTCACGCAAATGTTTAACTCTAATTGCACTAGTGACGTCTGTGGAGATGTTTGTGAAATGAGTGCGTTCAATAGAAATAAAATATAGATTATGAAAGCTAAACCGTGTAAATCGAGTACCATAGAAATCGAGGGACGGGTGTATTATCACTGTTGTACCTATATAATAGAGATAACAACATAGATTAGGACTTGCATATACATACCTAATACCCAACACCAGATACAAAAAAAAAGAACAAAAAAAAAACTGAAAAAGACAAATCTTCAAACATGATCCAATAGTTTTTCATTTGCGGGAATGTTGTTTTTTTTCTCTTTTATTTTCTTTTCTTAATTCTTTTGTTTTAGACTAAAAATGTTCGGCTATTGTTAAAAGTCTCACGTAAGCTGTTTGATAGTAGTTGTCAGATGAAGTCAAAAGAAGAAAAAGAGAAAATGAGAGCAAACTTAGAAAAACATTCAGCCAAAAGTACCCAGAAGGGAAATTTCACGGTACAGTAAGCTTATACCATTTTTCAGGACAAGGGTTGCTCGTTTACGTTTCTGTGTGTTGTTTTTTTTTCTTTTCTTTTTTTTTACTTCTTGTTCTTCTTCTTTTTATTTTTGATCATCTTCAATTGTTGTATTTCAGAGTTGAAGTTGTACAAAGTTTGTTTTTAGTACATTGTACCGTAAGTATACTATGTACTGTACATTTATATATGTATATGTATGTATATAATATTGTATGAGCTATAATTGTATGAATTTGCATAGTAATTGGACGAGGTTTTGAGAATATTTTCTTTTTGGAATGTTATACATATTTTCCATAAATTTTCTATAAATTAAATTGGCAAAATTGATTTCTTTTTGTATATATAGAGATAGGTACCTAACAAGAACAAGCATAGTTTTGCAAATATTGTTAAAGAAAAGTATTATGCAGTACCTCTATACACTGGAGGAAAATTATTTATTATTTTTTTTTATTCTGGGTTCATTAGTCATTGCGTTTTTGTAGTTCTTGTCCTCTTTGGGTTGCGACTAGGTGGGATTCACCAAGTGGTGGCCTTATAAAATTAATAATCCAAACATTTAAAAAAATTAATACTTACGTCAGTACTACTCCGTATGAGTACCTGGTTTATTATCTATGACTTTGTTCGCGTCTATTTTGTCTGTATAACAAAGAAATATTGAGTAAATTGAATACAAATGATTAAAAACCTTAGAAATATCATAAAATTGATTATAGCGCCATAACAGTTTGTCATGGAACTTTTTGGTTTATAAATAAAATCTTAATTTTTTTATTCTCTATAAGTTTTGTTATATTCATTTTTTCCATAAACTAACTATTTCTTGAGTTAATGGTTAAAACCGTAGAAATGACATACAATTGATTGCAGCGCCATAACGGTATGTCGTGCAACTTTATGGTCTATGAATGAAATCTTCATTTTTATATTCTCTATAATTGTTGTTATATTCATTTTTTCTACATTCCGACTATCTTTTGAGTAAATGAATGTTTTATATCAAAACCAGGTGCACACTGTACCACAGCCTCCCCTATATTTGGTCTGATTTGCTCCAAATAGGGTTCTTACTCTAGGACTACATAATAAACTGTCAAAATTTCAGCTTTCTAGATTTAGCCGTTTGGTCGAAATCTTGATCACGGACAGACGGAAGGACGGACGGACAAGCATATTTCGACTTAGAAATTCACGAGAAAGACAATGGTGTTTCTACGATGAGTATTAAGGGGGGTAACAAACTCCTTACCAAAATTATAATATCCTTGATTAACAGCATACGGGTATAAAAATTAATACTTACGTAAGTTTCTTGGAAAACCATTTTATCATTCCTAAATAGTAAAAAAGGATTTTTATTTTTCTATGCATTTAATTAAAATACCATAAAATACATTTAGTCACTCCATTACAAACGCACAATTTATATATGGTACATACCTAAACCTACCGACAAAGAATTTTGTCTTAACGTCGTAACTGATTAATGTCTTAATATCATGTAAGATACACAATTGTGCCATCTAGTTATGTACAAATACAATCATCTACATTGCCTCAAGTACTTCAAGCTTCACATAATCTTTTGCACAACATTCACATACCTACCCTAATTTTATCCACACATTTATATAATTAATGAACACACATTCCCAATTGTACACTTTCTCTCTATACATACTATATATACGACGGGAAACTTGCCTAGAGCAAAAATTATATATACAACACTTTTTAGACGAGTTTTCCTATTTTCACCCAAAAATACCACAGTGGCGAAAAACAATGAAAATGATATATGAAACCCAACACACAGGGAATGTCATGATAGATTTATCCACGGTCAACGAAGACTAACATCGCACACAAAACAAAAAACAAAAATTAATCCTAACAAGCTACTCAACTCTTTATTTAGTGGCTTTTAGTGAAAACATTTCACAGGGTAAAAAGTCTGGAAAATAAGGAAAAAAAATCAACAAAAAAAAAAAATAAACAAAAAACAAACAAACAAGTCCCGCGCGATGGGATAGTAATTTTTCTCCAAAAATTTATTACAAACGAAAATTTTTGCCAGCCACTTCTCCCATTTTTTTTTTTCCTTTTAAGAGGACACATAAAATATGAAAATTCCAAACAAACACAAAAAAAAAGTTTTCATTGCTCAGCATACAAGAAAATGGATAAACAAGAATAAGAGAGATATTGTGAAAATACTGGAATTACTTTAACTTGATCAAACAATAGAAATGCGGGTGTTCTGTATATAGGAAACGTTGTAATCCATTGACGCCCGGATAAAAGGTCCCATTTAACATTTAACAGGTGATTTTTTTTTGGCTGATTTAGTATTTACTTTGGATAAGAGATTTTTTTAACCACAATCGAAAGTTATGGTCACTCTTATTTAGTTTAAGCTTTACTGATCTTAGATAAACAAAATTCTTTACTGGTGCGCATATTTTGCATTTTGTTTCGCTCTTTTTCTTCCTTAATTGTTTAAAAGTGACCACCAGAATTGTAAAGTAACAAATGATCGATAAAATACCTAATTTGTTAATAGTAACAAATGTAAATGTTACACGAAAATCAAGTTACATTTGCTACATGTATGTATTTGTTACTAACCCAATGGTTGCCGCCAATTCGCCATTTTGAAATATTTCGGAACAATTCTGAATATGTCTTGTGATGGGGTTATTTCATGTATCTGTCAAACTGAATTGGATGCAATAGTATTAGTTTGCTTCATTTATTACATTTGTTACATTTGTTACATTTGTTACATTTGTTACATTTGTTACATGTGTTATATTAATTACCGGTTTGTTACCAGTATTTGGTAACAAATATAACAAATTTGAAAAAAGTGCTACTTTAACGACCCTGGTGACTAGAAAGCTGGTTAGTGTAATGTAACGATTTTCAAAATTTAAATTTATATCGAACCGAACCTTCTTCTTCTTCTTCTTCTTCTTCTTCTTCTTTTCAATAATAACGCACGCTACTGATCTGTGCACCGATGGTATTATCACCGAACAACAAATTACTGCAACAAAGCATGTTTTACCCATATAGAATAGAATAACACACCAGTTTCCTTCCCATAGTTAACGTCTGTATCTAAAATAATAAGGGATCCCCATAAAATGTGTATAATATGTGTTTCTTATACCTTTTTAAGGAATCCCCCTGTACGATGTACAAAAGTTCTGTTGTTCTTACTTTAATATAACTGTACATCAATATATATTACACTAGTACACCTATAGGGTAGTCTTCCAATTTCTCCACCTTCTTATAATATATATGTATGTAGGAGTAGGTACATGTATAAGTAGTATATATAGGTATACTTTCTTGCAACAACTCAGTTCTCAAGATCGACGATGGGCGAAAGGTGGATGGGAAAATTCACCGAACAAAACTAAACTAAAATGGTATACGGAGAATTTCAACTCTGTATAAAATCTTATGGGGATTATTACGTCACAGTTGGGGAGCAGTTGATGTATAACACTAAAAACAAAGATGAAAACTGAAGTGGCTTTAGCATCTAACCTTAATGCTTGTATAAAGAAATTTAAACAATGGCTCTTCTAATTAAAGTTGACTTTTGCTATGTTTCACTTTTATGTGCCGTGCCCTATACCTATATGTATACGATTTACCATCCCTCCTTTAAGCATATACAACAATTGTGTGCTTCCTTTTCTCTATGTGTACCGGTTGGCGATGCTTTACCACAACCATCCTATGCCATGCTATGCTATGCCACGCACTTGGGCTTTTTGCTTTGTAAAAGAGTTAAAATTAATAGATCCCCATTAAAATTAGATGATGCTGATTAATTGCAATAATTGTCCTTGTTTACTAAGGGTTAAGTGGTAAGTAAGTTAAATATGAGTTTTTTTTTTTTTTTGTTTTTTTTTTATTATTAAATTTAAGGTGTTGAGGTTTTTCGGGTGGTTGTGATAGGATGGTGATTGATGAAGCATGAAAGTTTGTGATTTAGATAATGTGAGAGAGATGAATTAAACAATTAATTTTCGGAAAGATTGGTGAGACAGTTTTGTTTTGTTAAAGAGTTAAGAGGTTTTGTATTTTGGGTCGAAAGATAAACCAAAACTGTCATAAACAAATGTTTTTGGTGGCTGGTACCGTACACAGAGTTAAAATATTTGACCAATAAAGGCAAAGTTGACTGGTTGGCATATAAATTTAATAAATTAACCTACCCAAATGGGAAAGAAAAACATCTTGTGATTTATGTACGTAGGGATATTATTTCTCTTTGAAACTACATAGTAGGTACATTGACTATGTATTTACAGAATAAAAAAATGAATTTGCAAACTCAGTTAGTAATTCTCTTTGAACGATTTGTAACAACAAATTTAAATTTTCATTTTTCATATAAAAGTCAATTATTTTGTTAAATTTTAGAATTTACCTAACGAGAAAAATTTAGATAAAATTAATTAAATTTGTTTTGTATGTAAAAACATTTCGGAAAATACTTCTGTTTATAGATTCTTCGTCTGAACGGAGCTTAATTGTATTGTAATAGCAAAAATAGAGAAGAGAAAATTACTATGAACCTACATATCGATGGTTATTTGACAAAATTTTCAAATTTTTCAGGAGAGAGAAAAGACTACACAGCATTGCAATAAAGAGAAATAATAGAGGCCGTTTAAAAAGCGTCGAAAAAACATAGTTTTTCTTGAAATTTAATAAAATAGTGTTGCCAGATAGTGTAAAATATCCCAAATTACCAGATATCATAAAAAAAACATTTTTGGAAAAATTACGGTTGAGGTCTTTCCACGTTCAAAATTTGTATGGAAAATAATGCAAATGAGAATGCCAGATGAGATATTTTACTTTTCTTTTTTTTATATATAAGAAAAATATAGGTTGACCTGCAAAATATAAGAGAAAAACTTAACAATTTCAGATGAAATCAGTCAAAAATGAAAATGTTCTAGTTTAATCTAATTTTTTTGTACTGAATTTGTTACATTTTGTCACTAAATTTGTAACAAACTGGTAATAAATTTAACAAATGTAATAAATTAGGTATTTTATCGATCATTTGTTACTTTAACAACCTACACAAGCGATAGTTAGTACTGCCGATTTGGTACTAAGAAAAGACAATTTGTGAATACAGTTGAGTTTTCCTCATCATCCAATGAAATGAAATGAAAACTTTTATTCTTCCTACACGCAAAAAAAAAAAAGATTTATTCGTATTGATAAAAAAAATATTATTATATTTGACATATTAAAGAAAATTCGATCTAAAATACGACAATTCCCCGAAAACGACAATTCAAAAAAAACCTCAAAAACAACAATTTCCCGAAAAACAATTCTTCGAAAGTACAATTTCCCGATAACGAAAGTTCCTCGAAAACGACAGTTCTCTGAAAACGACAATTCCCCGAAAACGACAATTCCCCAAAAGCACAATTCTCCGAAAACGACAGTTCTGTATAGCGAACAAAATTTTTTTTTAAAACATTCTGTCAGATTTTCACATCATCAATACAATGACAACATTTTGTTAAGCTATAGTAAAAATAAATGTTGCCAAGTCAACAAAATCGATTTAGTTAAATAGACTAAAATTCCATCAATAAGTCAAAACTAAAATTAAGAAAGTCTGTCCAATACAGACAAAACTATTGTACTATGTACTAAAATAAACATAACAAAGTAGATTTTGTCACTTTATGAATAAATCCTTTTTTTTTTCTGGGTACATTATCGTAATCTTAAAGAAATATTTACAACTTGAGTTGAAAGCTTTCACTCACAATCGAAAACGGGGAAGAACAAAAAAAAGCTTACGTTGTTATCACACAACAAAATAACTTACTGAAGCAAAAACTATACTGCTGTGAGATCAGCTAATTTCCCCTGATTAAATCATCTGCTTTCACTCAGTGCACACACGTCCCGATTATGCCTGTAGGTCTGAATATAGAAAAATAAAGTTATCAACAAAC
>JANSTT010020017.1:0-10313 GCA_026745375.1 Platyura marginata | reverse complement strand
TACAAAGTTGTAAATAATACACAAGTACTCATACGGGTATATTATAATCGGCGTAGCCAATTTTTCCTTCTTTACTGTTTTGAAATATTTTTGCATTTAGGTGTATGCATGTTTAGATAAGTTAGGTAAGTCTTAAGTAAAAAAGTCATAAAATATTTTACCTATGTTTCATCGTTAAAATAAAACAACCATATTTAAATGTACATTTTTGTTGTTGTTGTTGAACAAACCATAAAATATTCAAAAATTAGGTCACAATCAAAATGTCTACTATACTTGCCACTAAGTATTACACCCAAATAATGTTTATATCAATATGACTTTCTTTTTAGATCTAGAGTACAATGTTGCGTGATGACTTTTTTTGGTTCTTTCTTTAAAAGCTATAAAGCTATTGACCATTGTTTTTAGAGGTCAATCTAATTATAATTCATTGCGTGTTTTTGATATTTCTCATATATTTGACAAAATCGAATAAGGGCTCACCGAGAACAATTGAAATTATATACAATGCCTATAGAGCTTAAATTGAAATCGTTCTATACATATAAACATATATACATACATACATACATATATAAGAAGCATACTAGTATCCCCGTAGGGGGTAGTTTAATTTCAATAGAAATTGAATTAAATTGATTGTATTATCGTTCCAATGGGGAACTATGAAACGATAACACTGAGTTTTCCCAGATTTCCCCTTACTTGGCTTATCGGAGTAATTTACGTAGCTACAATTTGAAAAAATGTCAGTTTAAAATAGTTAATGAAACTCTCACTCCCAAGACCTCCTCAAAAGCTTCTGAGTGGATTTAAAAAATCAAAAGAAAATATTATTTTTATTACCTTGGATTTCGGTCAACTAATTATCGAACATTTCATCCTCTCCAACTTATTCATTATTATCACTATTCGGGCCCGACAGAATGAATTGGTCCACATACTATAGAACTAACTCCCCACTATTTACGGCTCTATTTATTTTATTGGTGGGGTCGTCAGTGAAAGAACAAGTCACAATAAATTTTTTATTTTTTTAATTGTAACGAAATTTTTTGAGCAGCACTAGTCTACTCTCCATTGCCCGACATTTCCCTCTCCCCCACTAGAAGGTTCTGAGATAAACATTTGATTTAGGAACATATTAGAAAAATATATATTAACCCTTTAACGGACACTCACTTTGCAGTGATAGTAAGGGTTTCTATAGTGGGTCGTCACTGCAATTGCAGTTTATGGTAAATTTTCAATCAAAATTCTCAAGCAAATATGTTATAATCCAAATTTTTCGATTACTACAAGTGCAGTTGGAATTTTTTTTTCTAGTTTTTTAATTGTATAGTCACTTTAAACACAGTGATAAAATTCCCAATAAAATCTAGAGGATTCAATAGCTAAGAAACAATAACTGGCTTTCTGAGTGCATTCATGAAATTCTTGCGCCCGCGAAAGGGTTAATAGAGAAAGGTTCAAAATGGGTTTAGCTACTTATATATTATTGTTGGCCAGAAGGATAAAATACTATATGCGGCCATAGAAATCACCCGAATATAAATCCCGAAAAACTATTTTGAATTTTGTACTTGAAGAATTCTCGGATATTGACATCTCTACTAAAAATCCATTATTCAAAGAAATAAATGAAAATTACGAAAAAGTCCTTCTTCGTATTATATTTCGTTGAGTTATCGGAGTAAAACTGGTGGGGGGGGGGAATTTTATTAGCAGCAATGATTTATGTCCAAATATTAGTCTACATGTAAAGTTAAGTATATTATGTTATCAAACATTCGCTACCTCTATACATACATACATATAAGTCTATAATGTTGTATATATGATTTTATCAAAGTATATCTGATTTATCCGACGAGCATACTAATGATTTTGCGATTGTACCAAAGGTAAACAGCTATCATTAATTTTCCTGAACAATGTGCTAATCCATATGAATGTCTGATTCAGCATCATCAGCCAAATGTTATAGGTACCTTACATTATTATGGGGCTAATATATATACATAAGTACATATATATGTACTATATAAATACATAGATAGAGAAAGAGAGACGATATACGTTCGCTATTATGTATTGGATGGTGTGTGTATAACGTACAAAGATCAAAGATAAAATTACTAAACAATATTACATGATAATCAGCGATTTGTTTATATAATATATTAACTATCTATAACCGAATTGCCTTTAACCGAAAGCTCTTCACCTACATTTATAGGTTTATGAATATATACATATACATATATACACATAGAGCTATTTATATCCACCTAGTTACATATATAATAAGGATATATTTAATACCATTTGTAAACATACTAAATATTAATTTACCTAACGTAGCAATTTAATAGAAGGACCGAAAATTAGAGTTATAGAGATAAAATATGTGAGTTTATCTGAAAACAAGGTAAAACTTCAATGAAATTGTCTTATTGTATTGTATATATATGTACAGTGGTACAAAGAATTATTCGTACACCTTTTTTTTAATAGATTTTTACAATCTTTAGAAAAAATAGAAAACAATTTCCAAAACCTAAAATTTTTTTTTCTTAAAATCTTTAATGGATAAAATTCCTTTAAATTGATTGGAATCAGTTTTCTAAAAATTTCTAAACTGTATTAATAAAAAAGTGTACGAATAATTCTTTGTACCACTGTATACATATCAGGGTTTCCACTGTGACGTACGTTACATTCTTCGAGGTTTATTGCAAGATTTTGGAGCAACGGCTTACTTTATCAAATTTAACGTTATGACAAAATAGAACACATATTCTTAGACCTTTAATTTAAGCTATTAGTGATTTTGCTGTGTTGTATTTTACCGATGTTATGCTGATTTTTAAGCGTGACGTACGTTTTTAAAAACTGGACACGGTAAATGTACAAAAAATCTGGACACAGTAAAATCGTTAACACATGGAAACTCTAATATTTTCTTGAAGTGGCTTGCACAACCATTCGAAAGTATTGAAATTTTATTAGTTACGCTAATTTCACTCATTTCGCATAAAAACACGATACATCACAATACATCACAATATGGACGTATGATTTCGTTCATAAGCATGCACGTGTCACGTTCGTCACACATATCTAGTATGTGGTATAATTTTTGACCACATCTTAAAAAGGAATAAAAATACTTCTTCAAAAAATATATTTTCATTAAATTTTGGTTTACACTAAATTGAAGAACTTATAAATCATTTTGCGTGACGGTACGGTTACAGAAAAAATTTCTTCTAAAATAATTAATTTTTACCCTATGAAAATTTATGGTCCATGATTACGAAATATTACATTTAATACTCGTAATTTACTCTAATATTTTATACAGTGAAGTTAAACGCTCACAAATATCTTTATAACTGCCCGGTGCTTATACTTGAATGCGCCGTCAAATAAACTAAAACAATTGTCGAAGCGAACAGTTCAATGAAAAATGTCCCATTCCTTTGAAAACAAAGTAAATCGGGAAAAATCTTTTTGAAACATAAACTTAAGACTACTGGCATATAGTTTTCCGTAATTTTAATCCTGCCATGTCAATTGGAATTTTTGATGGTAAGGTTGACTTTTTCGTAGTAACCCTAATATATATTAATTATCTTATTTTTAGTATATATACTGTAGGTACAGGTACATGGGCATACAACATATACCTACATATGTATGTATGTATGTAACAATTTGATTATGTTTATTAAATCTATTTGATTTGTGCATTTGTACACAGTAGATACAACTACACATCCTAACCAACGAATGGATATCCCGTAGTTATGTGGTATTGTCGAATGGTTTTCGGGGGGATACTGGAACTGGACCAGAAAACCATAATTATATAAACCACTTTCTTTTCAACAGATGTATTTTACCGTAGGTATAGGTTAATTATATATTGGCTAATTAGAAATCCTAGAGATGAAAATATTTTTCTCATAAATCCTTTTTAAAAATAGTTTTTTTTTTTTTTTAATATGCCACTAATTTTAATCAGTAACGCAGCGTAAACAATATCGCAGTGTAGGTACCTACAGTTGTATAATTTTTTTTTAAAAACCTAAATTCGTACCGTTCAGTTAAAGAAAGAGAAAAATTGAATGCTTATTGATGTTACAAATTAAGTTGACCTGACTTTGAAATTCGGTCAGTCCTTAACCATTTCGCTACGGCAGGGAAACAAATGTTCCGGCAAAAATCAAAAAAAAAAAAACGCTTTTATGGACATATGTATCCCATCCTCTAAGGGGTACCCTGCCATTTCTAAATTTTTTTTTCTGTGATTTTAAATATTTTAGCATGAACAAACTAAAAGAAACTTCGGTGAGTATTGTGGTGACTTTCCGGGTCGAAAGAGTTAAAAGTTATTAATTAACTTCTTATTAAAATTAAATTTAATATAACATGGATTTTTGGGATAACCAATCTTCTTCACATGTTAGGTTCTTACCAGTTCTTACCTATGCTCACCAATCATAACCTATTCTCAACTTGTTCTGTAAAAAAAGTAGATACACACAACACACACGCTACGCCACTAGCTTTAGTGAAGGAACTTAATACTTTAAAGGTATATTAGTCGAAAATCGACTTTTCCTATTTACATGTGTTACTCAGATTCGATATACATATTTATAAAAGCTCCTTTCGGTATAGAGAGTGTGACAGATATATAGAGTCAGTCCTGTTTACAATTAAATACAATTCAAATGGATATCAGGATGAGAAACAAAAACTAGGTCATTAAAAATGCCAGAAATTGAAAAAAAAACGGAATAAATTTATGCTGACATTTTGCCTATGTATATAAAATCAATTTAACATTAACTGGGAACTGGGATGCATTCCCAAAAATCAAAATAATGAGACAACCATTTTGAATTAATTTCCAAAAGGTATATGAATTCGTTGTTATATTTAAATTTTATTGATATTTACCAACTGAAATGCTGTACACATAAAGCTTACATATACTTATTTAAATTGAAAAGAAATTAATTCCCCCGAGAGTGAGAGAGAGAGGGGTCGGATGGGGTAAAGGATATTTGTTTTAAAATATTTTCCATGGAATTTGCATAAAATAAAAATAAGTTCAGTGGCAAACAATAAATAAATTTACGGGTTCAAGGAGCATAACTTGAATTCGTCGAGAAAGGACATTGCGAATGGGACAATAAATAAAAATGTGGCGGAAAAACAGTTTAGAGGGATGGCAGATAAAGTATGGTTGATTTATGTTTAAATATTTTTCAATTCTCTTTAGATTTTGAACGTATAATTTAAGGAAAATATAATTTTTACTGTAATTTAAATAAATTTTAAATTTTTCTTATATACTTATTTCACCTATGTATGTATGTAAATGTGTGTACATACATATGTATGGTATTTGTAGTATATATTTATGCTTTAGCTACTAAAAATATTCTAATTACTTTCGTTCGATTAAATTTGACGTCAAAACATTTTTAATAGAAATTCTTTTGGTTATTACATACTTCAAAGCCATTGTTTATATTTATTTTATCGGTAGGTAAATAAATACATACAACATCTGCCCAAATATAAACAAAATTATTCATTTATTAATCATTCACACCGTTTTTATTAAAACAAATTAAATTTTTTATTTAAATAATTCATTTGGTTGATAATATGGTGGTTTTGTTTTGTTATTTTAATATATTGGCAAAAATAATATTATTCAATTTGTTTACGTTAGTAATTTAATAACATTTACTTATAATGAATAATATAAAAAATATCTATGTGTGTATTTAACCGTCGCTCGCCCCTCCCATTCTTTCTAGGTGCCTTCAAAGTTTGTATGGGGAAATGTAAAATTTTGACTTTTCGTGCGTACTCTTAGAAAGGGTGAGTGTGGGGCACCCCCTGAACAACTTTTATTCTGGAGTAACCATTGCTCGTCCCTCCCCTTCTTTCTAGGCGCCTTCAAAGTTTGTATGGGGAAATGTAAAATTTTGACTTTTCGTGCGTACTCTTAGAGAGGGTGGGTGTGGGGAACCCCCTGAACAACTTTTGTACTGGAGTAACCGTTGCTTGCCTCCTCCCTTCTTTCTAGGGGCTTTTGAAGTTTGTATGGGAATATGTCAAATTTTGACTTTTATGATGTGTAATTCTATGAAGGGGGATTGTGGGGCACCCCTTGAACAACTTTTGTTCTGGAGTAACTGTTGCTAAATTGCTAAATTGCAAACCTAAGTTTGAAATTTAACAGTATAGAAAAATTATAGAAAATAAAACAGTGAAGCATACCTGTAAGAGTTCGGACGATGAATGTCAGCAGAAAGAAAAGGATAGATTCCAACATTTGATAAATAATAGTGTTCAGGGAACAAGTGCTCCTCTAGAATATTGTCTTCGGTATTTTTTTATGGAATTTTCTTTGAAATATAGAATTCTTTTCGGAATTTTCACAGAATTTAGTTCGGAATTTTTCATAGTATTCTGTTTGAAATTTTTCACCGAATTTGGTGCGTAAATTTTTATAGAATTCTCTTCGGAAATTTTGTATAGAATTTTTTTCGGATTATATGCTTACTATGTTTACGCGTCAATTTTTCGTATCATTATGTGTAATTTTGTTTTGATTTATTTTGCCTTCCAAAATTTGACATTTGGACGAAAAACTATTTAATTAATTCTGGAAATTTTGGGCAAAATTAGTTATTTATAATGTAAAATTTTCCGGAAAAATAATTTTCCGAATTCCATATATATACGGAATACAAAAGTAAAAAAAATTAGGAGAGTTACTGTTATGAAGAATTGTGTTACGATAAATTTGTTTTACGAAGAATTAACCGTGTAGAGAAAACATTCATTAAAAAATAATGCTAAAAATATCGATAAAAATATTATGTAAGATTACTATCCTGTCATAAGTTACGTGCAAAATGTCTCCTTTATTTTATTATTTAGGATTAAATTTTTTTTTTTTTTTAAAAAAAATACTAGTCGACTATATTAGATCTTAAATTTAACACTACGGGGTGTAATATAATTTTCAAAACCATAATTACAAACCTTATTCATGAGCGTATAAAGTATATTATATGTACATTCCTCTATATACCCACCCATATAGGAGATAGATAATAATATACACATAAGCGAGAGCAAACATCAAAGATAAAATTACTCCGCAATTTTGCATGGTAATCACTGAAAATGTTTATTCGATAAATTAACCATCTACAACCGAATTGCCTCTAATTCTCTAATATAAATTATCGATTCAAGAGCTTTAGCCTTATTGTGTGTCTATATCTATACCTATATATATATATATATATATATTTATGCCTACCTATTTCTCGCAACTTTATATGCCAACTTTATCCGCTTACATAATCTACAAACACCTCTTTACCCCTAACTTTCATATTACAAGAGCATAGGTACTTATGCTATGTCTAATAATAAGGATACTCTAATTGTGTATTAATTAACCTTAAATGATATAGGTTACACCGCGATATGATGAAGAGCTTTACAATGGCATGAACTTTGGATATATTATTCAAAAATGAAATAATTTCCTACATACTATCCTACATAATATGGTACAAAGACGGAAATACTTCTAGCGTTTTAATGGTCCGAGATTTTATTCAAAGTACATACATATATAAATGAAATGTTAAATAAACTAATTATTTAATTAAAATTGAACCGTATCCTTCAAAAAGGATATTATTTTACATACACTTATAATGTAGATGTGGGCGTACCGTACGTACTACGTTGGTATGTAGTAAACAAATTTAGGAAAATAATTCGATAAATGTTATCAAAATATTAAATTTAAATTTCAAAATTATACTTGTTAATTGTGTATCAGAGAGAAATGTCTATCTACATGCTTTAAATACTAAGCTAGAAATTACCTAGATTTAATATGGTATCGATAATCAAATATATGTATGTAAGGAAGTTTTAAAGTTACATTTCCAACCTTGTATCTTCAAATTTACAATGAAACGAGGCTTATATCATTTTCGAGTTTTGTCCATAGTCCCAAAATCATTCGTACTATTCAGTATCGTCAATCGGTTTAACTAATTTCACCATTACGGGTGTGACAATCTTCAAAAATTTTAATTTTTTTACTGCTACTATACTATACACGGTGAACAGCATCAAGGATGGTAATTTAAACGAAATTTCTGTCTTTATATTAAATGGTATGATTAAATTAATATTGCGTTCAAATATTGTGATTAGGTAATCAACAATTTTGTTAAGTAAATGTTTAAAATTTACACTTCGAGACCATTTTGATAAAAAGAGAAACGATATAATTCCAAAATGGCAATGTCTACCACCGTATATTTGATTTTCAAATATTACGGATATTCTTCGCCATTGGTGAATTTGACAACGTTTTATGGTAAATTCAACAGGTGTCAATATTCCTTGGGAAACATTTCATAGATATTTTCCAGGCTTACTACATTACATATACAATACAATGGAGCTTATATTCAAACCGAACAAACATTTCAAGGCTAGAAAATTTTGTTGGATTATTTAAGGTGAAGACTAAATCGTATTGTCGTTCGATAATCATAACATTTCTATTCCTTTTCTATAGTTATATATACCATAACGTTCTTGAGGGAATATACGATTTATACAGATGTCATTTGGTTTTGTTGATAGCTTTTAGTTTCGTTGGTATGTTTAGCATTTTTTTTTCTTTTTTTTTTTTAACCGATGGCAGATGACAGACTTATTCAAGGAATGTTACAACCAATAAATTTTTGTGAGCGAAATGAAAAGAAGTTGACATTTTTATGTTGATATTATTGTTGTTCTCTATGAATCCATAATTAGCTCAATGATGATTTTAAAAAATTAGAACGGAACATTTCATTCAATTAATCATAATCTACGATAACAAATAATTTTTTCATACTTCATTATATTATATATAGGAGTTATATTACGCATTCTTTGTTATGTTACAGTTCACATATATACAAAAGCTAACTCGATAAAATAAACGACGCTAATGCTTAATTTCATGGTTAATATACCCAAAACTCTACTATGTATATAGAATGAGGGTGAGCTTGTTTATTAATAATATATTAAACTATACATATTTATGGACTCAATTTTAATAATTCTACCAAACATTCTCAATAACACAAATATTTTTAATATTGAATGTCAGAGTTTATTTGTATTTCGTTTGTAAAATTGTATTGAAATTGAATTCATTTTTTAAATTTCCCCATTGGACAATAATTTTAGTTGCTAAATAATCCAATTATTTATAAATAAGGAAAACGAAAAAAATAAAATAAAAATATAACATTTTACCATCAACCTGCGTGCCACCTACATTTCAACATTGATTAAAAGTTTTTTTTTTTTTTTTTTAATGTACGAGTAAATTGCACGATATTTGTTTTTGGGACAATTAAAAAAAAAAAACAAAAAAAAAACAAAAAATACCGGAATACCAAAAATGTTTATTTTGGCATTAATTAACTTAAATCAAGTGTAGATATACATTTGTGAATTGTTTATGTAAACCAAATTTCCAAATATCAGGGCAATTAAATTAAGGTACGGTATTTTATATTGGAAAATGTATTTCTCGAAAGAAACCGTTTTACAAATTACAATAGTTACATTGTGGTGGGTAGATAATTATCCGCCAAAGTAAAGATAATTTGTATAGGTTAACATTTAGGTTGAGTATCTAAAATTAACGTTTTTCTTTTTACTATAAGTAGAAAAACAAAAATAAAAAATAAAGTAAAATATAAGAATAAAAATAGGAGCAAAAATTAAAATAATAATGAAAATAATTACTATCGTCAATTAGATTGGATTTTAACCCTACGAGTACATAAAAAAAAATAAAAATAAGTAGAAAAACAAAAATAAAATAAAAAATAAATAAAGTAAAATATAAGAATAAAAATAGGAGCAAAAATTAAAATAATAATGAAAATAATTACTATTGTCAATTGGATTGAATTTTAACTCTACATAAAAAAAATAAAAATAAGTAGAAAAACAAAAATAAAATAAATTTAAAAAAAAGTAAAATATAAGAATAAAAATATGAGCAAAAATTAAAATAATTATGAAAATAATTACTATCAATTGGATTGGATTTAACTCTTCATTAAAAAAAAATAAAAATCAGTAGACAAATAAAAATAAAATAAATAAAAAATAAAATAAAATATAAGAATAAAAATAGGAACAAAAATAAAAATAAAAAAAAATTTTAT
>JANSTT010020016.1:0-10316 GCA_026745375.1 Platyura marginata | reverse complement strand
ATTTTGTTTTTTAATGTTGAATTAAAGGATTTTGTTTTATTTACGGTGTGTATGTTTTATTTTGGTAAGGGTGGGCATTTAGTTAATATTTTCCAAAAATTCCGGTAACTTTCGTGTCACCCTGTATATTGGTTAAATGTTTTTAAAATAGTTAATCATCTTTATTTATAATCATCATTAATTATTTCGGTTAAACAATAATTTTTGTATGATACTAGTCGCACCAAGGTGGTCACTGGTCACAATACACAGGTGGTCATTATAAACAAAAATTTGTGTATTGGGTTAAATAGGTGATTTGGCGGGACTATACGCAGGTGGTCACTTTTACAGGTTCTACTGTATATACGTTTTGATGGTGTATTGAATTAAAACAAAATTACTTACCTGTTCTTGATAGACGCCGAGTACCTCTTTTAAATGTTTATTGTTTGTGAGTAGTTCGACATTTTTATTCGTAAGCAATTCACATCGATTTTTCAATTGTACATACTCAGATTTTGTTATAAACTCAATAACAAAATCATTTCCAATCACTCCATATTTTTCGATTTTTTGTCCATTCAAATTGCCAATATTTTCTACATCAATTTGCTTTAGATTTTTTAGAAATGACGAACTAAATTTACTTAAGCAAAATTTAAGCTGTAAAATTTCATTTTCAAGTTCTTTAATTTCCGTTTCACTTCGCTTAACTTTTACCGGACATTTATGATTCTTTAACGATTGAATGGATTTATGGCATTCAATTAATTCCTTTTGAAGTTCAAATATGATACGATTACTTTCTTCTTTGGATGTTTTCTTTGACTTTCTAAGATATTGACAATCGTCTAGAATGAATTTCAATTTTTTCCGTTCATTTTCTATGTTCACTCGAACTTGCAAAATGTCTTCAAATTGCTTAGCCAACAACAGATCCTTGTCGTTATCTGTAATTTTTATCGCATCAGTAAGTTCTGTAATTTGACTATTTAACGCTTGAATTTCATCATCTTTTAATTCATATTCATGGTTTTTTTCGATAGCCAATGCTAATTTTGATTGTAATTGTTCGATTTCATTTTCTTTGGCAACAATGAATTCCGTATAGAAAATCGAAAATTGTTCCGTATTTTCTCGACTCTTTACATCCACTTGTTTATCGTCTACATGTTCCACAACAGATGGTTGCTGTATATCAATTTTATCAACATCTTCCGATTCACTTGTGGACACTTTTTTGTTCGTTTCGATAATTTTTGGATTCATTGTAAGAATATTTTCACTTATCCGTATTCGTTCTTTTAATGCTATTTCTCGTTCCTTTGATGCAATTAATTCGTTTTGCATACGCATAGCTGGATGATACCAGCCGCTTATACTTCGTGCATCTAATGCATGAAGTAGCTTTTCCAATGTTGGTGTATCAACGACAATGTGATCGGATTCGGCTGAAATATTAAATTAACTGTATCAAGGGTATGACCTTCTTTTAGTTTCGAGAATAGATTTGATAAAGTATGTGACTTTACGTATTTTACACAGATGATTTATGCTCTAGGGTCTAGGAAGGTTTTAGTTATGCTGAATTAAGTTTTAGTTAGTGTGTTTAATGGCAGGGTCTTTGCATTCGACGTATCTAAGTCACCCTAATAAGTGATTTGGACAAACGAAGATTTTATCATGAATAGCCAGAGTGTATTCTCTAATAAATTCAATGATGTATCCAGTCTTGAAGTTGATTGATTAATTGAATTGGGATGATCGATGCACCTCGACCTGATCTAAAATCAATTGTGCCCCTTGTCTATTACCTAAAGTACCTCCTCTAGTCCAATTTTCTTTAGGAATTTAAGGATCTTGAGTGGGTTTAGGGATCTTGAGTTTGGCTACGCAATATTAATCCCCCATATGATATCTGCTTTTGATGATGTATTTGCGTTTCTTATGACTCTTCACAGAACCGGTACGTACCGCTCTCTTTAAGGCCTAGCTTCCTTAGGTGTCCCTTCAGCCTGCAATGGCCTGTCAGGCATCCCGGCTAGTCATAATCTAACCTGAAATCTCCTTTTGGACCGGATCTAGTGAGGAATTTTAAAAACTAATAGGTATTATGTCAACTATTAATTGGGGAGCGATTCTCATTGTACGGTTTTTGAAATGAAATTAACAGCTGTGTAATCATCTCTTAGGCAATATCATATTTCCATATTTTTTGGTAAAGAATTCTATTAGAAAAGTTGGCAGATTTTGGTATTGATTTTCTGGCCAGATTAAATCAAGATTGAATTAATACCTGGCCAATTGGACTAGAGAAGAGAATTGTTTCTTCAAATATTAACACAAATATATTCTCACCATCATAGGCTCGCAATTTTTCTAATATTTCATGCATTCCAATTCGTAAATTTTCATTTTCCTCAACAACTATTTCATATTTTGATTCCCATTCTTTAATTTGTGCTTTCGAACTATATTCGTGTTCTGCTGGTTTGATCTGTTAGAAAAAAAAAATTAATTTGAATTGTAAATAATTTACAAATCACATTACATTTAGCGCTTCCAGGCATTTTCCACAAAAATTAAAATTTTCCTTATCGCTGCAATTCTCACAAGGTTTTTTTGACTCCATTGGATTATATTGTTTCAGACAATTTTCACAAAATTTTACATTGCACTCATTTGGTAACGACACTTCTAATGAATTTTCGTTATATTCATTGGTATCGCCTTGTCCTTTTTCGATTCGATTCGTTGATGTATTCGTGAGTTGTGATATTTGGCGCCTGTTTTTTTTTTTTTTTTTTTTTTTTGTATATAGAATTTTTTAATTTTGAACTTATGATTTACCTTAAGTCATTTTTTTCTAATTTTAATTGCAGTCTCATTTCTTCGGAAGCACGAAGTTTCAATGTTAATCTTTCGTTGATTTTTTCGAATTTCTTTTGTTTAGCTGTAAATGATCTGGTTGAGATTAATTCATCATCCGGAATACCTAATCGTTTTCTGTAACATAAAAAAGGATATTTAGCCTAGGGCATTAATCCTCAGTGTAACAAATAATGTTGTGGTGTGCTTGTTAAATAACAAAATTTCTAGTTAGTCTAATTGATCTTTAATGGCATTGCTGTGCTAGAAATTTAATATTTTTCCGACGAATTGAAGATTACACTCTTAAAAAAACCTCACATCGAACTTTTCTTAACGCTTGTAATAACAGGTGGAGTCTCAATATTTAAAATATTAATAAAAAAAAAATCTGGTATTACTTGGATTAATAAATCCGTAAATGATCCGTAATAAAATGTGCTAATTAGATGTATTAAGACAGTGGTCGCCAAAAGAGCCAAATATCAACAATACAACGATTTAGATTTCTATACAAAGCCAAATTTCTTTGCAAGAACCTAGTTTTTAGAAGTGAGTCGCACTAGCATTAGAAAATTACCTTAAGACAATATTTTCTTGAGCAATTTCTTGCAGAGAATTTAATTCCATGATAAGCGCTCGAATTTGTTTATCCCTTGAATTGATTTTGTTCTGTAAATCATTATTTTTCTTTAAAGTCTTCGCAAGACCATCCTCGCCCGATTGATAAGCAGTCAAAGCTTCAATAGCGTCCATTGCCTGTCTCGACTTATAGATATTGTCTTCCTCCAAATTTGTAACAATTTCTTGAAGTTCTTTACATCTAAAATAAATTTTTAATTTTGCAATGTTGGCTATATTTACTATTTAAAAAAAAAAAAAAACAAATACCTAGCAGTTGATTTTTCTAACAGCAACTTTGTATCATTGCAAAATGTACTCTGTCGATCGGTTGATTGTTCTTTGATTACCTCTCGTTCCTTTGCTAATCTATTCATCATATCCGTTGAATTCATCATGTCTCGTGTTAAATTTAACAAATTCGATTCAAGCTCTGTTATTAATGCGTCTCGTTCCTTGAGAGCCTAAAATGGAATTACATTAAAATTTATATAAATTGAGTCAAAGTCTCCAATCTTACTTCGGTTAACTGTTTCAATTCAATACGTTCAGCATCAATATCATAGCCGGGCACCTTTTCCAAAATTTCATCATATTTCATTCGCAACGAATCTAAACGATCATCTTTTTCCTCCAGTCTTTGCCTCCATATCAATGCTCGTTCTTCGATTTGTTTGCCAAAATTTTGAATTTCCATTTCACGATCGTAATTGTCCTTTTCAATGGCTACCAATTGATTTTCCACATCTAATTTGTTCGCATTAATTAGATCAATTGACATTGCTTGTTCTTCGATTTTTTGCTTATATTCAGTGATTTGATTGGTTGTCAATGTTAGATTTGTCGTAGCTTCATTTAAATTTGCACGGAGCTCCGTTATTTGTTGCGTTTGGGCAGTACTTTGTCTTTCTAGTGATTCAATATCACGCAATAGACGTTTTATGTGTTTGTTCTTCATACTAATATTGTTTAGCAGTTCTTCGTGTCGATCAATTTCCGACAGAACGTCTGGTGAATCTTCTCCGCTGCCAATATTGCTGACATTTTGATATTTTCGTTGAAGGATTGTATTTTCTTCGTTTAGCTAAATGGATAGAGACTTTATATTAAATTCTTCTAAACAATGCAAGTGAGAACAGTTCGATCTAGAGGTGACACAGAGGTGACAATAACGAATAAATTTGTATCTGCTAATACATATTGGAAGAGGAATTTGAATTGCATTTTTTTTAGAAAAGTTAATAAACTACATTAATTTGATGGCTAAAGACATAAAACAATTAAAAAAGGCTGCTAAGTAGACCTACACGGCTTCCACACTAAACTACCCTTCCCTTAATTTTTTAAACCTTTCTCCGACTTTTTCCATTCTTTCCCCACCCTTTTCTATCTTTTTCACCTTTCCCTCACTCTTCCACACCCTTCCCCACCCATTCCCGCGAGTGAGCGATACCTACTACCAAAATTTTTAATGCGATTAAAAATGTCCAAAACGTAGACATTTCGCAAACATTTAAAAAAAAAAAATTAAAACAAAGATTCCACTTATTTTTTAGTGTGGAGACAAAGCCAAGAGTCAACAGATGTTTCTTCAAGAAATATTTATTCCCCAGATGATCTCTCCTTTTGCGGAGGACAGGTCTGCATTCTGTAAGGAGATGTATTGGGGTTTCTTATGCTTCTACACGGAACCTGCACGTGTTGCTTTCTTCCACACCTAGTTTCCTTAGTATAACTAAGTAAGCTATAACTAACTAAAAAATTTTTCGATTTGTTTTCCATTTTTTTAGGCTAATGTTTGGTCGAAGCGTCCTCTTTTTACATTTTCAGAATCTGATCACCTTATATTATCAAACCTTTGCACTTTGAAATTCGGTGGTGAGGGTGTTACATACGTTTGTTCGCACCAGCTGAATTGTCGCAATTGATTACTATCTAAATCTAGACAATCTTCTTACCTCTTTGATTCTTGCTTTATATTTGATTTTTTCAGTTTTTGCATTGTCAAGCAACTGTTTCAGTTCTAAATTTTCTTCTAGGAGGGCTGCATTATCTGAAATAATAATTTAAATTTTTTATATATAGAACCTGTTTTCCCGAAAATAAATAAGGAATAAATAAATTATGTGTAGTGTACAGTTTACGGGGTACCGCCGAGAAATTTTTTTTTTTGAGTAACCATCGCTCGGTCCTTTCCTTCCTTCCAGAGGACTTTAAAGCTTCTATTGGAAAATCATAAAAATAAAGGAACACTTCCCATTATTAAAGTGGAAAATGCAAAAATACCAAAATAAATTCTTAAGATTATCTAAGCTATTATATTGGATAATCGGACTTGTTTGGCTGTACCACAGAACAAATAGTATACTATTTGTTCTGTGGCTGTAAATAATTGCAATTACACGATGATCAAACATAAAAAATTTGGAAATTTTAATCAAATTAAAAACATATCAAATGTTATACAAATTGAGAAAATATTCAACATTTAAAAGGTTTGTTTGAATACCATTTAAAAAATTATTTATACAATGTTTAATTATGTTGGTATAGTTACCTGCACTACTTAATCTATCCTTAGATAACTCTTCTAAATCTGTTAACATTGATGTTACCTACAATGAATAATAATCAGCTTAGCATTTATCAGAATCATAAAACAAAAATGATTAATAAAAATTACTCTTACCATTTCTCCTTTATATTTAAGAATAGTCTGAAAGAGTTCAAATAACTTTTTATAATTCTTCTTGTCAATTTTATCCTTTTTTAAGGTGATCAAATGTTCGTAAATTTCATCCTTTCGCAAATCATCCATATCATTGGGAGACTGTGAAAGAATTTGTTTCCAATCCATCTTGTAGTTGCACCTTGATTAATCCAAAACGAGATAATACGGTTCTATTCAGTTGAAGTTATAATTTAATGGTAATAAATATTATTTAATACAACAAATTGTGAGAAACAAATTTTTCCTTTCTTTGGTGTTTTTTTAAATCGACCACAACAAAACAAAACAATAGTAGTGCCATATGTAAATTTTAATGTCGGTACGGTAGAGTCTATTTAATCCCGCATCTATCCCAAAATGTCATTGCTTAATGTCGCAAAATCACACAAGAAAATTATGATTTTTGGTTTTTTCTAAAGAAATTGCGCAAAAAAGTAAAAGTAAAATTGTTAAAATGTTACTAAATAACATAACCAGTGATTAAGGATAATTTTGAATTAGAAAATACTTATTTAAGCAACAATGTGGTGCAGTGCAGTGAGTTTTCCAACAATATTTACATTTCTGAGATTGAACACCTTGAAATAATTGATTCAGAAATGTTTTCTCATAAATTCGATAAAACTATAGTGCTAGTCGTGCAGCCTTTTATTCACAAGAATTTTTTCTTTTAAATACTAAATGCACAACACCTTTGGGGTGAAGAGTAAAATAAAATGAAACAAACGTAATAATTATTATATGCATCACACATCATATTTATGTATAATATAATATAATTTTAAAGAATTCTTCCTTTAATTTTCAATAAATTCGTCATAGCGCTATAATCAAAAATTCCATATAAATAAGCCTATATTACAATATAATCGGTTAGGTACTAATTTTTTTTAATTTAAAGATGATACTTTGCTACTTAGTTTTAAGAACAGATACTCTAACTTGACTCATAACTCCTCTTTATCTTACGATATCAATAAGGCAATCCCCGCTCTACTTTTGCTTAGTGAGACAAAAACAACTAGTGTTTCGCTAGTGAAAACAGCTTTCGCAGATTCATTATTGGGGCAAAGAAGGATTGTAGAGTTTCAATATAATCTAACGTGGATAAATTCTGAAAAACGATACAATACGCCTAATACTCTTTCATATTGGCCGTTTTGTTAAAAAAATGTCGTTACCCTTTTTCTAGCAATTTAGCTAGAACAAAAGTTAGCTATCCCCTTCCATCTCTCTAATGTCGTGAACCAGTAAAATCAACATTAGTCAAATTCCGAAATTAAACCAGTAAAGAAGAAATAATTTCCAACGCTGATTTAAATATACCCATACGAGCACTTGTTTATTATCTACGAATTTGTCTGTGTCTATTTTGTCTGTACAACAAATATAAATATTGAGTTAATTGAATAGAAATGATTAAAAACCCTTGAAAAGGAGCAAAATTAATTGCAGCGTCATAACGATAGGTCTTGGAACTTGTTGGTCTATAAATAGGATCTTCATTTTTTTATTCTCTATCATTTTCGTCATAACGGTAGGTCATGGAAGTTTTTGGTCTATCAATGAGATCTTCATTTTTGTGTTCTCTAAAATTCTTGTCATATTAATTTTTTCTACATTCCGACTATCTTTCGAGTAATGATAAAATTTATTTTGCTCCAAAATCAATAGAGATCTTACCCTTGGACTACATAATGAACTCAAAATTTCATCTTTCTAGTTTCAACCGTTTAGTCGGAATCTTTATCACGGACAGATGGACAAGACACAAGAGTATTAAGGGGCGATACAAACTCCGTTGCCAATGTTATAATATCCTTTGATTAACATCATGCGTGTATAAAGAGTACCTACCTGTACTGTGCAAAATAGATATATGTATGTAATGTATATCAACAATTTTGCGTTGATGTAACCACTGTATATATACATATATTTACTCAATTTCATTAATTATGTATAAAATAAGTTATTATTGCTTAAAAAAAATAATCAAAGAGAAAATAACCTTGTCTAATAAAATAATAACCTAACACAGCAAAAAAAAATTATTAAGTATGACGTGCTCGTATTATCTGAAGATTTTGTCATTGTTATACATTTTAATTATTTTTATCAATTGCAATCTCTAGCTAACTACCTACAGTAAAACCAATCATATATATTCAGTGCATGTTTAATAATCACATAAACTTTACTTATTTAACGCAACAGGTTTCTTAACAAGTAATCTGCCGGCTCTTTTACTGAATCAATAGACTAACCGTCTCTGTTGAAAATATGTATTAAAATAAGTAAGTACCTACCTAATGTCCACGATTCAATGTCAGACTATTGAAAAATTTATAATAAAGTAGGGCTTTAGGTGAAGGTATGTGTCATGTGTGTTGACAATATTTTAACATATGTTGGTTTTTTGGTACGTAATATTACCAATGTTAAAATTTGTTTATTATAAGAACTATTTGGTTCATCGTAGCCCATCTATTTATTCCACTAAGTAAGAGTATTGAACTATTGTGTCAATTAGAGGCATTCATCAGTTGCGATGAGTGAGTCCTCCTGTGTTCGTTCATCTACGATGTAGAACTAATTGCAGCTAAATGTAAGAAATGCCGTAACATTGCCTAGACTTAGGATAGGCTGTGAGAAAAGTTTAGGAATTGAGCCTTCGATCGTAGAGCGTTTTAATTGTAAGTTTTTTTTATATATTTTCTATAATGTTAGGATTGCCGACGGCGATCGGGAGGGATCATTAGTTCAATCTTGATTTTTTTTCTTATATTATTTTGTGGCTTAATTCACTGCGTGAAGGTTGTTTTTAGTTTAACTATTTTTTTAATTTTTAAATGGCATTATGTATAATTGTTGATTTTAATAATTTTTGAAATATAAAAATGTCTAGGTACCTAATATATAAGAATTTAATAATAATTAGAAAATCTATTTTTTTAAGATTTAAGACTTTGTTTTTCTTAAATAAATGAATCGAAATGAAGTATAGCTTTCACTCAAATCAAAGACAGTCTATCAAATGTCCAACTAAACTGTAAAATTCTCGTACCTTTTTACATAATACACCGATTACCGATTATGCGTGTGTATATCAAATCAAATTAAAGAACATTTTCTTGTGAAAAACCAAAAAAAAACAAAATAATTTCACAAAAACAAAATAATTTCATATTCTCTTTTACGACATCTATCTCTGTTCTTCTTCTTCTTTTTATTCTGTTCTTATACAATTTTGTTTTTTCTCTATTCGCATAACATGCAGCGACGATGATTTGACAATGAATGACAGGGTGACCCCAGTAAATAATTACTGAAATACAATAATTATATATGTAAGCCCTGTTACAGATAATCTACATTACCATGAAATATATCAATAATATGGCGTTTTGTGGAAATGCATAGGGGTCCTCTAGTTTTACTAAATTTCACTAAAAAAATATGGTTTTTTCCCCGCTTTTTAAACTGCCTCTATATCATCACTTTCTCCTGAAAAATTTGAAAAATAAGGCTTAAGGCCTTTTGACAAATAACCATCGATATAATACATATGAATATGGTCATAACGTCATAACATATTAAATTGTATTTATGATCCTGTAGTTATTTATTTATATAATTTAGTCATTAATAGATTGAGTATGTGTGATATACTAAAATAAAATACCGAATAAAAAAGGCTGCTAAGTAAAGCTACAGGGCTTCCACACAAGACTACTCTTCCCTTCATTTTTCAAAAATTTAACAAAAGTTCAGGACCCTCCCCAACTTTTCCACACCTTCCCCACTTTTTTGCTCCTCCCCTACTTTTACCCACCCTGCCCCCACTTTTCACCACCCTCCCCTCACTTTTCCCCACTTTTCTCTACCTTCCCCCACTTTTTCTCACCATCCTCCTTTTCCCCAAAGTCCCCCTACCCTTCCCTCACCCTTCCCTCACCCTTACCACTACTTTAAAAAGATGTAATTGCTCTAATATTAGTTTTCAAATATTCGTATTTGTCCCTATATAGTATATATATATACAGGGTGCGCCATCTAGACAGGACCTATTGAAATGTTGAATAACTCCGCCATTTTTCAGCCGATTTTGGAA
>JANSTT010020015.1:0-10316 GCA_026745375.1 Platyura marginata | reverse complement strand
AAAAAAACCTTTCTTCATTAATAAATTGTTATTTAGACTAAAACAGTCATGTGCTAAAAAATTTGCTCTGAGTGAACAATCTTATACTTTTATCTATGGTATGTATAAACACTATCAGACTCCAAAATACCCACATATTTTATTTATAATCATTACGAAGCGAAAGCACCCATCAAAATATCATATTTTCATCAGTTTGATTTTAAAAAACTGACAAAACAAAATTAATAATTTCAAACAAGTATGATAAAAACAAAATCAGCAGTAAAACTGAATTTTGTCAAAATATAAAATGATTATCAAGAATATTGTCTGCCTCTCATAAGAAATACAAAAATTTTTAATTCTCTGTAAGGCTTTAAGTTAAGACAATCTCCCACCTAACTATAATATTTGATTCATGAAATTTAATATTTAAAGTATTTTTATCAGGATATAAAAATATCTTCATATTTTCAAAAATATCAGATATTTTTGACATTATTGAAATTTTGTATATACATACGTACTTACATACATTTACGGACATTGTATGTATGCATGTATTGGAACTATTCCAATCTAAAGATTATTAAAATACCGATGTATATAGATAAAACATTGTATATTATAAAGAAGAAGAATTAATAAAACAACAGTTAATATAACAAAAGAATAATTGACAAGTATCAACGCCTAGTATGTTTTTAGATTATAAATTGATTCTATATCCAACACTCCTCCTCAATTTAATCTAAAAATTAATTTGCTGAAATCAAAATAGTCCAACAGCTTTTCGAAGTAACTTTAATCTAATTGCACCCAATGGTTTGGTACACATATCCGCAAGCATTTCTTCTGATGGACAATATTCACATCTAATTGTTTCTTTTTCAATGTGATCTTTGATGAAATATCGTCTGATGTCAATGTGTTTGGATTGATTTGAAAAACCCTCCTGATTAATCAACGCCAAACAACTTTGATTCTCCTCATATATTAAGATTGGCTGGCCCGCTCATTTCGATGTGAAAATCATTTAGTAATGATCGTAACCAAATTGCCTCCTTACAAGCCTCAGATAGTGCGATAAATTCAGCTTCAGTTGATGAAAGTGAAACACAGGATTGCTTTTTGCAACTCCAGCTGATCGTTTTACCGAACAACTTAAACAAATATCCGCTATTTGATTTGCGATCATATCTATCTTCTACGCTTCTACCCAATTCGCATCTGCGTAGACATATAATACCGTATCATTTTTGGCATTGCCCATTTTTAATTTCAAATCGTCGGTACCTTTAAGATAACGTACTACTCGCTTCAACTCGGTCCAATCTTCTTCATTTGGACAGCTGATCTTCTCTGGAAGTATTGAAATGCTTGCAGCAATATCTGGTCGAGTTTTTATTGATACATACAGTAGACTTCCAATTAGTTGTTGATATTGAACATTGTTTGGCAACAATTCTTCCGATAGACCCTTCTGGTATTCCGATTTCAATGGATATTTGAATATCTTTGCGTTATTCAATTTAAATTGCTTCACAATTTGGTTGATATATGATTTCTGACCGATTCAAAATCCGTTCAATTTGTTTGAACCTCTCGTCATGTTCCCAAGCCACGATTATGTCATCCACGTAAATCAGTATATAACACCATGCTTCGCTGTATTTTCGATAATATAAGCATGTGTCAGCTTCACTGCGATAAAAGCCAGCATCAATAATCACTTTGTTTAATGTCAGGTTCAAAGTATAGTACGTGCCGATTGTTTTAGTCCATATAAGCTCCTCCTTAATCAACATATCAAGTTCTCATCGTTCGTTTCGAAGCCCGGCGGTTGTCGCATGAAAATTTCCTCTTCCAGCTGGCCGTTTTTGCAACAAGATGGAGGGCTTGCAATTGATCTCTACTAGCTATCTCTAATAATGTCCGAAATGTTGTTTGCCTGACGACAGGTGCGAAAACTTCATCGTAATCTTGACCATACCGTTGTGTGAATCCTTGTGCAACCAATCTGGCTTTAAATCGCTTCGCACTTCCGTCATATAAAGTTTTAGTTTAAAAACCCACTTGCAACCGATTGTTTTTCGCTTTTGCGGCAATTCGACCATCTCCCATGTGCCATTTTCAATGTGCGACTTCATTTCGTCGAGCATTGCCGCAAGTCATTGAGCTTTTTTGGCAGTTTCGAACACATCAGCAAATATCTTTGGTTTAGAAACAATTGAATTAACAATGTCGATCTCTTTAATTAGTCGTCTTGGGGCTATTCCCTTATTTGGTCAATTTGACCGTCGAATGATTGGATTTTCGTCGATTGAATTTAGTCCATCTTGCTCCAATTTAACATTCTCTTCTTCTACCACAACTTCTGGCACTTTAACGTTTTGCCTGTTTTCATCACTTGCGTCGTCGTCATTTGTCTCTATTTGGTCCGTTATTAAATTGTCGTCGCCTTCCATGAAACGTACGTTACGGCTTATGATTATTTTCCTTGTCGTTTTATCGAACACCGGTACGCTTTTGGATTCTCGTCATAACCCAAAAAACGTGCTTCAACCGCTTTAATGTCCAATTTACGCCGTTTTTCTTTAGGAATATGTACAAAACAAAGTTGTCCAAATATTTTAAAATTCTTCAAAATTGGCAACATACATGATACCTTCACGTGGTGTCTTTGGTACACCTTTTGTTGATAAACGATTTTGCATAAAGTTAGCTGTGGTCACTGCTTCACCGCAAAATGAATGATCCAAGTTTGCGTTCAGCTACTTCATTTTGTTCTGGCGAATATGCAGCCGTGTACTCAATCCTGGTCCCAATGCCTTTTAAGTAATCAATGCACTCCTTGTTTTTGTATTCGTTGCCACGATCAGATCGAATAACCTTCACAGTTTTTGACAAACCAACTTTTGCCATTTGGACAAATTCTTTCAGCCTTCCGATTTTTCCTTCATTAAATAGATTACTGTGTAGCGATAAACGTGAGAATGTAACGCATTTCACCGTGTGACAATGTTGGCATCGGCCCACATAAATCAGTGTCAAACAGATCCATTAATCCACCAGTAGACGGTAATGACTTCTCTGGAAAAGGTAATCTGGTCATTTTCCCCTTTGCACAAACCGCACAGATGTTACTGCATTCACATGCTTCAGTATTCACACCGCTGACCAAAAAACCGTTGTTTTGTTGTCTGAGAACATTGTGACACGATGACCCAATATGCGATGCCATTTGTGTACACACCGTTTGATCCCATTTTGTGTTGCATAGACTTCATTTGGTTGTTTGAGAATTTATTGGCCGCCGTAATTTTCACCGATGTAAATTCGTTTACCACATTGCTTTCAAATGCACTATAGCAGCTTTTTAAATTAAATGTGATCTCATACCCGCGTGCTGCCATCAGTTTCACAGACAGAATATTTGAATAACATCATTTAATTTCTTCACTGCATTGGTCTCTTTTTCGGTTTTCTTCGACTTCTTGCATTTGTTGCCACGCAGCATATTTCCGACACTCAGACTTGAAGTTCCCTTCTTTTTACAAAAATGACAATTCGATGTGCGTTTACCAACACTGCATCATCCATATCGTCGTTACCACTCTCAGCATTGCGTAAAATCAATCTTCTGTACTCTTCATTTAATTTACCCTGCACTAATGTCATTTTTAGATCTTACGCCTTTTGAGTTTGTAACGCTGTGAGCTGTGAATACTGTATCGTAGCTTCGTGGCAATTGACCAAATAGCAATCCAATCTGTTGAATGTTTGCCGATGTTTGATTCCGAATGTTTACGTATTAGTCTTTCTGTACACTCAAACCAATACTTGACATTACGCTTTCGTTTGCCTTATTCCAAGCTAATTGTTTATGCTTTGTTGGTGGTTGTTCCGTGATGATTGACTTCCAGCTGTGCTCCTTTTTCAAGAACATTTCCATTACATTTCCAGTTGAAGTAATTCATATTGTTAAGTATTTCAACATTATATTTTGTTTCATCAGCCTGAGTATGATCTCAATATTTCATCACTTTACGTGATCTGAGCCCATTACTATTGGAACTATTCCAATCTAAAGATTAATAAAATACCGATGTATGTATATAGATAAAACAGAATATAATAAAGAAGAAGAATTAATAAAACAAGTTAATATAACAAAAGAATAATTGACAAGTATCAATGCCTAGTATGTTTTTAGATTATAAATTGATTCTATATACATACCAACAGTATGTATGTGGTTTATTCATTCGGTTGTATACGATAGTATTTTTTATGTATAATTCCTAATTTCTAAAATACAAATTTTTTGATTTTGTTTTTTAACAAAATTTTTATTCACATCATAATCTTTCATTTTTTACAAAAAACGCAAAATAATATTTAACCAGTAAAAAAGGGAAAATTGACTACGCCGATACCCGTATGCGTACTTGTTTATTATTTACAACTTTGTCCGTGTCTGTACAATAAATATAATTGGGTAAATTGAATACAAATGATTAAAAACCCTAGAAATGACATAAAATTTCCAATTTATTGTACAGACAATATAGACACGTACAAAGTTGTAAATAATAAACAAGTACTCATACGGGTATATTATAATCGGCTTAGCCAATTTTTCCTTCTTTACTAGTTTTTCATAGAGTTTGATCAGAGATCTTACTCTATGACTACATATTAAACTGTCAACATGTCAGCCTTCTAGCTTCAGCCGTTTGGCTGGAATCTTGATCACGGTCCGACGGACAGACGGACATACGGATAGACGGATAAATGGACAGACAAGACAGAAAGCTGAAGTTGTATTATGTACTACTAGAGTAAGATCTCTATTTTTTTTGGAGCAAATCGAACAAAAAATAGGGGAGGCTGTGGTACAGTGTGCACATAATTTTGATATAAACCATTCATTTATTCGAAAGGTAGTCGAAATATAGAAAAAATGAATATGAAAACAATTATAGAGAATCACTTGTTATTGAAAATAAATAGTCAAAATCCTTTCTATTTTTAACACCTTTGAATTGCACAATTTCGTATTTCGGAATCTTCCAAAATTTTGGTGGTAGCATAAATGAAACTTTGCCTGTAATAGATTATTTTTCTTCAAAGAGAAATATGTAAAAACAACACTATTGAGTTTTTTTCGAATCATAAGCAATTAAAAATACGTACAATGTACCTACTTTTTGAGAGTTTAAATTACATAAATTCTAGTAAATATTTATTACCTCATATTTAATTGATTAATTTTCTAATTATAAGAAAAAACTCTTTCCAAGTGAAAATATAAAAAATACATATTAACTTAAATAGTTCCCCCTATGAAAACTTTATTAAAATAAAATTAATTTAATAACTTCCTTTATTTACTTACTATTAAACACTATATGATATTTAATATAGTAAATATGCAGTGATACAGATAAACTAACGGAAAAGACATATCGGAAAAATAAATAAAAAATTTTAAAATTAATTTTCACACATAGAACAAATTTGTATGTGCGGTATAACTATGTGTAAATTATGTGGTACAGCGCGAGCACTAAAAGACAAAACACATAAATAATAACATAAATGAACCCTATGTCTATACTCCATATAAATATAATATAATACTACTATTAACAATGTTCTATGTATACATCAAATTATTGTGTTTAATATAAATTGATGTGATAAATTACACGATTTTCTTTTTAGCTATTAAATTCATATAAGCAAAATAGCTAATAAATTTTTATTAATTTTGACACAGCATAAAAATTTAAATTAATTACTATAGATAGCAATTAGGCAACAATCCACACACAAAAAAGTACAATTTAAATAAAAATAAAACAATAAGAAAAAATTTCTATGTATGTATGGGAGCATTAAAATTTGATTGAAGTAAAATCAATACGAAACCACTCTCAATAACTTCACCTTCTACCACTTAAATCAATCACCCCAGTCACTTAACTCGTCGCCACAATTTTTGCTTTTTCACATGCCAAATACTTTTTAATTTTAAATAGTTGACACCTATCCATGATCACGTTTTTTAATTATTCAAATAGTAATAAAATAAAAAAACAATTTTTCCTTAATATTTTAGTAGAATGTCATATACAATATTCTACTCTTTCTACCCATGAGTTTTGAGTATACGAAGAATTTTCTTCTATTTTGTGTAAGAACATCGCTGACTCTATTCTTAACTTACTTCTTTCGATGTTCAAAAGCAACTAAAAAAACTGTTGATACATTAAATTCTGGATACGAAATATAATTCATATATAGTAAATTGTCGCGCATGTTTTAAAGCTTGAATTTACTCTCAGGGAACTAAGTTATATAATATATGTATATATATTGCAGTACATATATATATATATAACTACTATGGTACTATTTTCATATTAAGTGCTTATTATTTTATTTTATTTTTGATATTTAAAATTTCAAAGCTAAAAGTCATTTCTATATGGATATACATATGTATGTACATATTTTTAAACTCTCTATAGTCTATAATACTCTATACCTACGAGAGTATATACACTCTACATCAATTATTTCTGGAAATTGTTCCATATGATGTAGATGTACTGTACATATTATGTATGTATAATAGTCATTTTCATTACATAATATACTTGTTTGATTGAGCTTAACGAGGGTGGAAATGAACTTTATCACAAAAGCTCGCTCTCATAAATGATTGGATTTTTGCTGGTTGATTAAACTTGGAGTTAATGCAAATATATAACGTATATTATATGTATATATACAGTGCCTTTCTTTAATTCTATAGAAAAATTATAGATACATTACTATATATTGCACCACTAGATTCCAGTATTTATTAATAAGTTCCACTGCGAATTCAACATATTTTACATAGTCATTTCACGAATAAAACATTTATTTTTTGGAACACAATTTTGATAACCTAGTTCTTTATTTCTATTTCGCACAGTATGCATACCCACACTTGTATAAAATCCTTCCTAGATGAATATTTAGTTCTATAAATAATGTATAATTTTTGTACTCGTTTCAGAAAGATATTTTTCACCTTTTCTTGTAATAAATAGAACATTACGAATACATAATATTTTTTTCATTTAAGGTACCTACTACCACGCAGAGCGCGGTCTGCCCGCCGCAATCTCATTTGTTGACCGCGCGGCAAAGCGTTCTCTTGTAATACACATATATGTATGCAACCGGTCACACAGAGCTGTATGTCGTCTCCAAAACGCTGACGGTCGCGGTCAGATCGCGTAGGTCTGCCCGAGGCTGCCAGACCGCGCTCTGTGTGGCAGTTACCTTTAGATCTTTTGCCATTTTCTGTGGTTTCAGTTTTCCCGTACCTGTCGATTTTTTTGCTAATAGTTGATGATGTCCTGTGCATATACTTAATTGTTGATATTTCAATAACTGTTTTCAGTTGATTTTGAAGATTTATAATAATTTTCCAATAGAAGCTGTAAGTACTTTTATAACCCGGGTTTATTATAGTTGCTGAATATTTATCCAGCACTGGATTTACCCTTCGAATATGTGCGGATAACTCGTCGGATCCAGGCGTTCAGTTTTTCTTCTAGATGAAAGGAACCTGGTTTAAATATAATAAGAAATGCGTAGTTTTTGTTTATAAGTAAATATATATATTATCGAATTTTAATTGTTTCTGGGTATAATTATTTATAATTTTCTTTCTCGTATTATTTCACGAGTTTATTCGTTTCCAGCGGTGATGTTGTTCTAACTTATTGACCGACAATTTCTTGTTTGTTCGGATTGCGTTGTTCCTTTTTCTTCGGAAATTCGCTCGGTTGAAATGCAAATTTTTTAATTTTTATCTCGCCACTGCATATGGATGGACGTATTAGAAGCCAAACGGTTTAACTTTAATTCTTCGCGAAAAAAATGAGAACAGTTTGTATGGCTTTTGAATTTTATTTAAATTGTTTCAGAACCTTCTACTTCAAAAATTCCAAAAAAATTGCATTAAATTAATATAAAATTTTCTAAAAGCATTATCTTATGAATTTTCTTATGAATTTTACATCTTATAATTACAATTTGATTTGTAAAAGCACTCTTTTTTTCAGATGAAAAAATTCCAAAATCATTTTTTACGAAACATCAATTTTCTCTACTTTTCATTTTGTGAAGTTAAACCGTCCACGTCCACGTCCATTTTTGTATAATGTTACATGAAAATGACAATGACTTTTAGTGATTACCTATTATTGATGTTTATTTAAAAACAATTAAGAATTTATTACTCGATAATATTATTTATGTACATGTGATACATTGTATAAAAAATTACCTGTACCATAAACTTTCACAAGCATCTTTATCCATAGAGAACAACTACAGGATATTCTATTACAACCATTTTTTTTTTAAATTGAGAAGCCATATAGAACAATGGTTCCCCAAAACCTTTTCGACTCACGTCACTTTTTTTGAACTAAGGTTTTCCCTAAGTCAAAGTAGACTAATCATAAGTAAGAGATAAAAATAAATAACAACATTATTTGGCAAATAATGTTGCAAATTCAAAATTATGTAAAAATACCAAATTTCAGAATGAATAAATGAATAATTCCACGCTTTGTTCAAGAATATAACAAGAACCAGTAAAGAAGAAAAATTGGTTACGCCGATTATAATATACCTGTATGAGTACTTGTTTAATGTTTATTATTTACAACTTTGTACGTGTCTATTTTGTCTATACAATAAATATAATTGGGTAAATTGAACACAAATGATTAAAAACCCTAGAAATGACATAAAATTGATTGCAGCGCCATAACGGTATTTAGTGGAACTTTTTAGTCTATGAATGAAATCTTCATTTTTTTATTCTATATCATTTTTGTTAAATTTATTTTTTCCGTAATCTAAATACTTTTTAGGTAAATGATTAAAAACCATAGAAATTCAATAAAATTGATTGCAGCACCTTAACGCTAGGTCGTACAACTTTTTGGTCTATGAAAGAAATATTCATTTTTGCATTCTATATAATTGTTGTCATATTCATTTTCGAATATCTACATTTCGACTATCTTTCGAATAAATGAATGGTTTATATCAAAATTATGTGAACACTGCACCACAGCCTCCCCTATTTTTATCCAATTTGCTCCAAAAACAATAAGGATCTTTCTCTAGCTAGGACTACATAATAAACTTTCAAAATTTCAGCTTTCTAGCTTCAGCTGTTTGGCCGGAATCTTGATCACGGACAGACGGACATGCATATTTTGACTTAGAATTTCAAGAGAACAATGGTATTGAAATTTTTTTTCTACGATGAGTATTAAGGGGCGTTACAAACTCCGTACCAAAGTTATAATACCCTTGATTAACATCATACGGGTATAAAAAGTATTGAACCACCAAAAAATTTGAAGGATTACAGATATAACTTCGAGAAGTTTTCGATTTTTTGAGCTACATAAGCTTTTGCAATATTCCACTGCGCCTCTATAAAGACGCCGCGGCTCCTCAGGGTGCCACGGCGCACACTTTGGGAACCACTAATATAGGATGTCATCCATACATCAGATGGTCCAGTCCATTGTTAAATAAATCAAATTTATTGATACATTAAGGAAGGCTACAAAGAATAATATTTTTAATATTCGTTTCTTTCTATAGAATATAACTATAGAATAGTTGCCAAATAAAAAAATTTTAAAGTTCATGTATAAAATTAATTAGATTTGAATAAAAATAATGTACTCTTGCAAAATTATAAATCTTTCTGTAGCTGTTTGTCGATATCGACGAATTGAAATATCATGTGAGAATTGAAAAAAATGTGTTATGCCTTTAGCTTTAGAAGTTTTGAGATAAAGTAATTATAAATATATCTCTTTAATTATTTTTTATTATTCTATTATTTTCTACCGATTAAAAATCGGATCCCCCATCTTGCAGGTCTCATCAGTCAGTAAGTAGGTAGGTATATGTATATAGATTTATGTATTCTTTAAAGTATTGACCATTTTAACGGAATAAAATATTTTAAGAATTAATAGCTTGACAACAGGGGCCCCATTCCAGGAAAAGCTTAGGGGGGGGGCAATATTTTTCAAAACACAAAATGTGTTTTTTTTTGTTCTATTCCATGATTGAGGTAAAATATAAATATGCGACGAAGCTGCCACCAATGCACTGTACCTCTTTAATATAATCTATTTATTTTGAGTAAATATGGGCACCAGGGAGTATCAAATTTTTATCAGAAATGGTATTTTAGTATCACAACACTACAAAATGAAAATTTGGAA
>JANSTT010020014.1:0-10320 GCA_026745375.1 Platyura marginata | reverse complement strand
AATATAAAAATACAAAGTTTCAAAATGATATTTTTAATATTAAGAAAGTTCAAAATTGTGTCACTTTTTAAAAAACCGCCGAAAAAACGGTCAAGATGTTCGGTGCTTCAGCAATTTTTTTTTCGGTTTCCTGTATTAAAATGAGGTAAGTTTTTTTTAAAAATAGTCTTATGTTGATGGGATCAATAATTCTCTTGCTTCGCCACTGGTCTTGAGTCGATTCGACCCAAAACCAAAAAAAACGCATTTAAAACATTGAAATGAAATGCAAACTACTTCACAATAACAGCAATCATTGATTGTTTTTAGTATGCAGGTTTTAATAAAATTTGAGCACGGTTTTCTGTACGTTACTGGTTTGGTTCACATTTAAGTAATTTTTTCCGGTGAGGTAAGGTAAAGTCGATTAGACCCAGAGTTAGTATTCATGGAACATATTTAAGCGTTAGTAACCGAAGATTAACGAACAATTAAGAAAGAAATAAAATAACTGATTATGTACATATGAAATTGAACATTTAAACGTAATTAATGATATGAGATTTATGCGGTTATCTGCGCCCCAATGGAATCTCCTTGCCTGTAAATAACAACCGAAATTGAAAACGGGGCGAAGTTCACCCCTGCGCCTTGCGCCATAGATATCTCACTCGCCGGCTAATCCTTATACGAAAATTTGAGCGTGATTCAAAACTAAAGTATGTTGATATGCTTAGCTAGCTAGATCTTGGCCCTTGAGACAAAGTGGAGGAGTCAGTGTAGCCCGTTAGGCTAAAAAAATTAGAGACCCCCATTTTTAAGTAATAAATTGTTTTCTCGATAAAAAAAAGATCTATCATTAAAATTCCAAAACACTACACACATCATTAAAAATAAATTAAATATCTCAGAAAATTATATTTTTAATACAAATACTGAAAACTATTTTTCCACATTACATACAAACACATACTAATTATTTATGTATGACAAGATCGCTATGTACTCAAATTTACGTACTAATATTGTAGACAAATAACCCAAGTAATATAATATTCAGTTAACACAATTCATTTGCTTTTTATATGATCCAAATTTTGATTTACATAACAATAAAGTTGAAAATTACTTTGGTGCTTTTCAAATAATTTTCCTATTATAAATCACCCTCCCATTCATAAAGAAGAAGAAGCAAAAAAAAAAAAAAAAGAAAAAAAACCACAAATTTATAATTGTAAAAAAGAAAAATATTGTCCGCATAAAGTAGACAATGACAATTACAATTCCCCTGCGAATTCGAATTTAGCAATCTTTATTGCTTCAAATAATGGACATGTTACACATTTATATATAGTATATAAAAAAAAAATGTTTTCTATTAACTTATGTCAGAAAAATGCGAACAAAGAAAAGCAATGGGGAAAACATTTTTTTTTTTTTTTTTTATTCTTTGACTGCAGAATTTACACTGATGGTATGATGAATAAACCTGGAAATCTGGGATGGACATTAAAAGTATATTCAGCAAAAATATTTTATGAATAGAGATGGAGAGTCAAAGAATAATGTTTTATTATAAAAAGGAAACGTTTTTTTTTTGTTTTTTTTTTTTTTTTTAATTTTCGTATGCAATTATATAACTTTTGTGCTATTGAACATGTGCACAATTGTACAATATTTTACGTGATGTACATGAAAATAGAGTTTTTGTAATATTTTTAACTTTGGCCAACAAATTTCAATTTTCTTATGTACCATACATACAAATACATAGATAGAAAACACATACACATACATATTTATAATAAATCAATAATAATTCTTTTAACAGTAGGTACTATGTACAAAGTACATATTGCATACGAGTACCTATAAGTAGTATAAACATAAGTATTCCAATTTTGTTCGTATTAGATATTGATCTTCTCGATGGATATGTGAAAATGATTAAAAATATTAAAAGCATCTGATTTCGAGTGTCATTTTTAATTAGGGATACTTTTAATTTCCTATATTTATTTTCTTTCACAAAGAAATTTTTCAAATTGAAAGCTTATTTTTGTTAACCTTCATCCCTCTTGACGGGATTATTTGGTGAAACATAAAATAAATTATTCTATGATATTTTTGCCTTTAAATCAAACATAAAATACATAGTGTTTTTAATCGGTTTTTTAAAAAATTCTAAAAAATGTCATTTTTGAAATCTTCTCCATTTCTAAGCAATTTTGAATCACATCAGATTTGTACTTGAAAATCAGATTTGTATTCTTAAAAATTAATTTTTAGATTTTAAAAAACAAAATAAAATATTATTTAATGACTATTCTTTTTTATAAATAAAATTGAAATTTATAATTTTTATTTAAGCCGAAGCCACTTGAGGATTTTTTTAAAATAATATTCAAAAATTCAAAAAAAAAAGAATATCTCCTCCAACTAATATAATTGAAATTTGTACTAAGATTATTTAATAAAAACCGCAAAAATCAATTAATTTTTAAAAAATTAATAACTCCAAAAGGAAAACCGATTACAACTCATTTGTCCCCGATTATGCTTTCTTAATTAATCCGGCATATAATGTTTTTTTTTCTTTCTCTAATCCATATAATCTCTAATTCAAAATATTCCTCAACACTCCCAAATAACAAAAAAAAAAAAAAAAATTGAAAATATTTCGGTAAGTCACGTGCCACTATAGGAATAAAATGTGTTCATCATTCATAATTTTGATAATAACTGTCATTAACTTTCCGCCCCGAAAATTTTACCGGCTTAAATGTTTTAATCAATGGTGTCTTGTGATTAAAGGGATTTACCAGAATAAGAATTAAGAAATCAACATGAATTTCACCTGCGCTCGTATTTTTTAATTAACTGCCGTGTAGAAAAGGAAAAGTGGATTTTAATGGTAGATATCATTTATCTTAAATGTCAAAATTGCTTTAGCACGGAAGATTAATATAACACGAGCAAAAATTAATTACATACAAATTGTAAGTACTTCCGCAGATACCTCACACCAAAAGTCAACTTGACTAATTTAAAAAGTTTTGTACAAGCCTTTATTGTGTGTGTTCATCCAACAGCAATTATTTATAAGAAGCTAAATTATTTTTTAATTTCTCCACAAAACAGTAAGTATTGTTGTTATGCTCGAATACGTACATAGTTTGAGTAATTTGTGGTAAAAAAAAAAAAAAAAAAAACAATAATTATGAAAATAATTTATGTTGGCATTTGTTAAAAATGTGATTTTTAAGGATAAAAAAAAAACCTTTTCAAATTATGCGTGCCACAAATGTCTGGCCATAATTCTTATTTAACTGACCTAGAGGTACTTATGTAGGTTTTGTGATTGTGAAGATTTTGTTTTCCTATTTTGTTGTTATATCGTCTTAGATATAGAAAGAAGACTGAACAACGTATGGAGGTCTGCCCAGATATCAATAAAGACTAAGCTACGAATTTTCAATTGAAATGGTAATTCTATAATTGTATTACGGCTCTGAAACCTAGAATTGCTCCACACTGATTGGAATTCCACACACACACAAGTACATATTTATAAACAAATATCTACGACGAATACTGAAAATATGATTGGCGAACCGGATATCTAATCTAAGTAATTTGGAAACGAACGGAACAAAACAGAGTTCCTTATGAAATTAAGAAACGAAAATGGAGCTGAATAGGACATCAGCCAAACACTAACATATCACTCTTCGCTGGTAGCCACCGGCCAAAACTTTGCGTAGAACTGTAGATAAAGAACTGTTGTTATCCCAATATTCCTGGAACGATATTTCTAGAGAAGCCTCGAATAGAGTCTGGTTTAGGAGGATCATTTAAATTCTATCCTCCCACAGCAGTAAGTAAGATGTAGAAGACGAAGTTAATTGCTTCGAATTTTTGAGTCTAGAATACTAAAAATAGACACGCCGGAAAGTCTAAACATCTCGAAATTCTATCAGTTTTCTGTAAATTTTACTTTTTTTGGTTCAAGAATTTAAAAAAAAAAAAAACTTAAAAAATTAAAAAGTCTTAATTATTACAAACCGGTATTTAATAATCTACTAATATTAGGATAAGTGCGTATGTAAAAGAAATATTTTATTTTAGACGTAGGTACGACATTTGTTGCTGGATAAATAAAAGTCTACTGTAGTTAATAGTCATGTGAAATAGTCACCACCCCACTTAAATTTTAGAGAAAAACTTTTACCATCACATAGCTGCCTTTTTTTTTTTTTTTGTTCTCCCCTTTAAGAAGCAATAAAGGGTGTATGAAAATACATTAAAATTCAATTCAGGACAATAAAAGAATTAACGACAACATCTCGCAAAGTTTTGTTTTGCAATAAAAAGCTATATGTATAGATAATTGTATATGCCCAGTCCATTTATTCTATTCTACATGGCCTATTAGCCAAAACAAAGTTTTACTCTGTTAACGTATAAATTAAATATATTACGTAATACGCTTTTACCCAGTCCATCGGGACGAACGAATAAACAAGAATAAGGACCGCAGATAACGCAACGAATTCTAAATTGTTGTCCTTATAGTTTTTTTTATGCTGCAATTTGTATTTATCGTGACATATAGACTATAGCAAAGATAATTAATGGAAATCCATAGCTCTAGTTATAGCAACTCTTGATCTAATCCTAAACTAAAAAAATTCCTGTCCGATCCATATCAATTGTTTACCCCTTTAGACAGGTGCTTTGCATGTTTTTTTTTTAATTTGTGCAATACTACTTAGTGTTGGTTTACTTTTTGTATCAAAATAATCAAAATATTGTTTAGAACTAAAAAATAAAAAGTAAAAAGATCCAAAATTAAAAATTCGTTCCTGAAGGGGTTAAAACATCGTAGTCAATCGGGTACGATTAGGTTACAAGCAATATTGTTGTCATCAATTTGTTCCATTTCAGTTGAAGGTATACTTAGAATCAAACCACCTATAACTTTCACTTTCACCACTATACTTACAGGCCTATTCTACGCAAAAGTTAAGACTCTGATAGCGGCTATTTTAATCTTAACTCGTCTTAAGATTCACCTAAAGAGCGCGACACTGAAATTCGTATTCTACAACGCGGCTTTTAACCTAAGAGCACTAATAACTTAAGAGCCACATTTTTGCCGATCTTAAGAGTTAAGAGCGCTAATAACTTGAAATTTGTGTATATTGTTTTGTGGCAGTGGCCGGAACAACAATTAATGCTTTGTGTACCTTATATGTATAATTTATGTATAAGTCAACTGAATGAAATTCCATATAAACATATTTATTGAAAACTCATCTGAAAAATCCGAAACTGCAAGTAAGAATTTGGATTGGTGATTTATGTAAATTTTTTGTTGTTATGATATGTTAAAACAACAAAAAAAAAATATAATAATTTTCTGTACCTATGTATTTACACGAACAGAACCTCACAAAATTAAAATTCGCAATCTAAAATTGACAGTTTATAAACTCACCACTATGAGGTGAGACAAATTAAGAGCGCTAATAAAAAGTTGACTGTAGAATACCAAATAAGAGAACGGCTCTTAAAGGCGCTCTTAATTTCTTAAGATTTTTGTTCTTAAGATTATTAGCGCTCTTAACGTAGAATAGGCCTGTTAGTACTTAAGTGAGACTACAGATCTGTCTTATATGTTTTCGCGGTCATTAATACGATATTAAACGAGAACACTGTCATAACATCGACTATAGTCTATAATCCACACGAATTATAGCAAAATACGACATTCCATTACAGTAAATATTTTAAAATGACATTTAATCCGTTTTAACATGTCGAACAGTAAACGATTGCATAAAGCGTTCAAAATCGCTCTACTGGTGCTGCATATACTTTATGTTTGATGTGGGACACAATGCATTTGTGAAAATTATTGCTATGGCTTTTACCGAATTATACACAATACTTTTTAAAGAGGAAATTGATTTTCTAAAAGAATGAAAATAAGTGTGCCGAGTTTTCTTTTAAACAAGAAATCTTTTAAAAATAAAAAATTTTCTACCAAGTATATTTTTATTTTATTTTATTTTTTTTTTCTTCCCTATTTTAACAAATGTATGAACCGTACCAATTCATGGATTTCATTTCTAAAATGTGTACATACATACATATATACCGAAAATAACAAAAGTTGTTTGAATTCGTTCATCTTTCGTACGGGCAAGGGGGGTGGGGAGTTGAAGGAGTATGCTATACAAAATAATAAGAATATGGTTCACATGTGTAGAAATCTCTTTTAATATTAGAAAATATTAAAATCTAAAATTTTTTTACCTTTAATTGAAAATGTTTTTCTCCCTCCCTCCCAAATATGGTATCAATACTCTCGAATGTACAATATTAAAGTAGGTAGCATTATATGTAAAATATAAAACCGCACACTTGACATTTAAGATATTCAATCTTTGATACGGATTTAATAAATTCTACATCTTCAGGCAAGGCTACTTATTCGAAACCCAATACAAAGAACATACGTATTTTTATAAGCTCATATTAATGCGAGTTTGGGTCAACATATTTATATCCCCATAGCCTTATAAAGTATTATGATATACGACTATAGATAAAGATTCTTCAGGATGACATTTACGATTGATTCGATGATTACAATATAATACGGGCTGAAGCTTTCAATCTTGGTAGGTTTAATATGTGGAAGGATAAAAAAAAATTTCATCTTATATGTACCTCAATATGTAGATACATTTTTGTACATATAAACATATTACTATGTACAGTATATATATACATATGTATATGTACATAAAAATGTAATAGCGTATCTCCTTTTATATTAAATTTAGCTTCATAATTTGCATTCAAGAAAATTACTTAACTGAAATTTTAACCCTAAATAAAAAATTTAATAATAGGAATCAACATAAGAAAAATACCCAATCGAAGTAATTATAGTCACAAAATATTTAATACTCCGCTTAAAGTTAATACTCGTATTTAGGTGGAATTTACAACAAACCTACCAGTTCTAAAAATATGCGCCAAATCGATTACAATTTTAATTCTTTCTGTCTGCCCACCGTTTGAAAAATTCCAAATCTTTGAAACAAACAGTGTACCAGATATTTAATAAGTATGTACAGTATATAGCCAACGAACTTGGTACAAGGTAAAATTTTTACAAAAATGCGCTTAACTTAGTAAATTTTTTTCCCAGTTGGTTGAAATTTTGCACAAGTACTAAATTCGTTGGTTTAATGATTTATCGTATAGATTTTTAGATACGACACAAGAAATATTCTAGAAACAAACAAAGGATCCCTTCATAACCTATATAATTTCAAATGATTATCGGAAGATAATATTTTTTTAGATTTAAATATGAATCATACTTCAATCAAACACATTATGAAATTCAGTATAAACCCCTCCACCTAGTTCGGATTATATCGTCATAATAAACTAAATCCAATAACAACTTTACATGCAAATTCCAACGATATCTGCAAAGTCAATGAACCTTACAGGTTAACTTTTGCCAATAATTTTACTAAACAAAAAATACTGAAAAATTAAAACAATATAAAAATACAAAATTTCAAATTCAAATATTAAGAAAGTTCAAAATTGTCTCACGTTTAAAAAAAACGGTCAAGATGTTCGTTATCAATATTTTTTTTATTTTCTTCCATCAAAATCACCTAAGTTTTTTTAAAAATAGAATCAAAAATTCGCCACTGGCTACAAATTCTCGAGGAAATAAAAATTTTTTTCAAGAGGATAAATAGGAGGATAAATAAAACCGTAGGTGGAATCGAGGAGAGAGAGAGTAACATAATGTGCCAATTTATCGTAGATGTTAAAAATAAAAAAAAAAAAGTTTAAAAAATTAGAAATTTGGATTAGGGTGGCGCGATGAAACTATATTTTTATTTCATTTTTATTATAACTTTAAGTATTTTCTGTGCCTGCCAGAATACTAAAACAAATGAAGTTGAACTCGAAAAAAAAGATCGACCATAATCTATAAATATTCTGCGAATAATTATATCGACTCTCAAGAGGAAACACGGACAATTTTTTTAGTATAGTAGGTAAATATGCATACCTATACATTTGATAATAATCTCAGTTAGTTATGTTCTTACATTTATAACCTCGTTATTATATTTTACATTATATGAAATGTCGAAATGTCGATAAAAATAAAATACCTATATTTAAATGTATCGTTTCAGTATAATCATACAAAATAAATAGTAATTTTGTGGGTAGATGTTAGTCGTTATACGAAATAGATGTTGAAGTCAATAATTATCAAAAAAAAAAAAAAAAAACATAGTTGAACCACTAAACTTTGTTAATTTTATATATTTAAAACCAAATAATGGCATTTAAAAGTAATCGTCCTTTTAACCATGAATAACTTACATTTACATTTTTTTTTATTACTCAATAATTGATATATAATTAATTATTAATTAAAAAAAAATATATTCTCTAAATCTATAGGGTAGTATAGATTGATTTTCACAAAATAACCATACAACGTTATTTTATTATTATACATAATTAATCTCAATCATAATTATTTTCACATTAAAAATTTATTTGATTAAATCCTAAGTAAATATCAATTTAAATATTATATAGAGATAGATAATAAAGTACAAAACTCAATTAAAAGCAGTTTCGAATAGCCCGCAGTTAATGAATTATACAAAATTTACCTATTCGTTCAAAATATTGTAATATAAAATGCTGCTTTACCAAAAATAATCTCCAAAAACAAAACAAAAAAAAAAAACCTTCCATGTACAAATGAATTAATATTTTACTAAATGTGTACCATCAACATACTCTTTATGTATAACAACTGAGAGGGAAAAACAATCAAAAAAAAAAAAAAAACACAAAAAGCCAGATAACCAGATAATTCATCAATAAATCAATGTAACAAGCGAAACAATATTGAAACGTTACTCTATAAATATTGGTAAACGTTCGTTGCTTCGAATATTATCGCCGGAAGAATTATAGCCATATCTGGCGATAAAATATAATCATTTGCTACTATAAACAGTGCTGACAGTTGTTCACAACAATAAAATAACCGGCGGATGTGAAACTGATAAAATAACGAAATTCAAGTATATATTATGTATATATATATGTATAGGATGATAAAGCCTATTAAACATCTTGTAGATAAATATAAGGAAACCTTAAATTCTAGAGAAGAAAAAAAAAATCCCTTTTCAATGTTGGCTAACGTAAAGCATATTTTATAATCATCCATTTTAAGGACGAATCGAATATTTTGATTTCGCCTGTATTGTATATGTGTTCTATACCTATACCTATATAAATCATATCTATACCTACATATCGTCGGCTACACTCGAAAATTGGATAAGTCCAATTTTGTCAAAAATGCTTTTTTTTGTATTTTCTGATACTATTACCAATTATGCATTAAACGTAGTCTTAAAATGGCATTACGACTGAAGGGATTTTTTAAAATTTCAAATAAAGAAAATTGGGTAAATCCAAAACGAACACAGAAAAATGGGCATGTCCATCTATTATTTGATTTGTCCATTTAATATTTGATTTTTACTAATAAATAGTAAAAAAAAACAAGTTTTGTACTGTTTTTGAAAATAATTAAATTTAAATTCAATGAATTCCCTTAATATTTTGGCCATCAATTATGCTTCTGATGATAACGATGTACTACTCGTCAAACAGAAGCATAACTATAAACAAAGGGAAATCTTACAATGGAAGAAAATTTGTCAACGAAAAATGGAACTACAATATATTGAAAATGCCCAAGACGCTGAAGCTTCCATGCATTTTGTCGCTCAAAAAAACGACAAAAATAAGATATGTAACTCCATCAGAAAAAAAAACAAATGAACAACGAAAATAGTGTAAGTCCCTTATTTTTAGAATGAGTAGTTAAATTATAGTACAACTTTATTTCATATGATAGGTGCGTTTTCGTGAAAATCGTAGACCAAGTTTAGTCTTACGATCGACCAGTTTTTTTTTTACGTTGGTATCGCTGCAAACACTTTTTAATTATTTAAAAAAATATGAAAATAAAATGACGTACCTACTTGTTTTCTGTTTATATACAAGTACATAAACATTTGGTTTGTTAAAAATGTATGTGTTACAATTATAATAAACGTTTAAGGTAAGTATTATATGTAAATATATAAAAATTGCCATTTTTTAATTTTCTCATCAATTTTAAACACAAAATATATTTTCACAAACAAATAATTTTTAAATAAATCGCCAATAAAAATGTCAAAAAAATCT